>PVJA010019623.1:9588-38248 GCA_004027025.1 Myocastor coypus | reverse complement strand
GGAGAGGAGGGGAGGAGAGGTCCAGAGAAGAGAGTGAGACCCCAGCCTCTTCTTCTGTCTATCCTGTGCTTCCAAATCATGAAATAAGTGGCTCTGTGGTCCCAAAACAATGAGGCCAGCTGATCGTTGCTGGGCTGAAATAAGTAACCGATATTGAGATCACTTCAGAGAGTGAGTAGGTGGTATGGAAAAAATACATCCAGGACCCTCTTGAGGGCTCAAGGCAGGATGAAGATGGCAGGCTGAAAGTCACCCCTTGGCCACAGGGAATCCACAATCCTCCTCCGAGTGGAGGAATTCACTTGACTCAGCAGTGACCTATGTGGCTGAGACCATGTGGTCATAAGACTTCAGAGGACGGAAGTGGGGACCAGGAAGGCAGCCTCACTAGGGACACATCACACCTGTGTCCTGGAGCGGGAGCACCTGGAACCAGACTGAAGAAAGAGCCAGTGGGAGGGCTACCGGTCCCCAGGACTTCCCATGGGCCAGGCCTTCCCACAGCCACTTTGCAGACGGTGAACCCAAGAGTCAGAGTTCACCCACCAGTGCTGCCAGTCCCTAGCAGTGCCAAGAGGGAACTCTGGTGCCACTGAGCTCCAGACAAGCCCTCAAGATCCAGTTACTGGAGAGAGAAGTCCTTATCACTTTATGTTTCAGGGGCAGATGACGTAGGAGAACTGCTCCCGGGACGCTGGGGTCTCTCCTGTCACCAGCAGCTCCGTGCCGTAGGTGCCCTTGCCTCCCCTGAACGCCACTTTCTTTGTCCCTCAGCTTCCACAGACAGCTCCCTGGCTCTTCAGCCCGTGCCAGTGCCAGCAGTAGGAGTCACGGTAGGTAATAAAATAGCTCAGGACAGCACTTGTCAAGAGCTCCCAGCTCCACTGTCACCCTTAAACACATAACTCTCCCTCAGCTGTCACGGCCCAGCTCCCAATTACCAGGCAAGGTCGTGGGCAGAGAGCGCATCAGCTAATGGGGACAAGGGGGCAAATGCACAGCGCAGGACGAGGGCTGCCAGGTGCTTAGGGTGTGAGGTGTGTTTTTTTTTTTCTTTGTTTTCTTTTAGAATCAACTTGACCGAGTTATAACTTACATGGGACAAAGCGCACATATTTTAAACATATAGTTCATTGAGTTCTGATAACCACACACACTTGTGTGCTCAGAGGTGTGGCTAATTGTGTCCGCACCTCTATAAAATGCCCACAAGAATGTCAGCCCTTGCAGCACGTTCCTGGGGACTGTCTTGCATGGTCTCTTTGAGCAGACCACTTCAAACGCACAGTCTACCGTGAAGAGGGCCGCTAAGGCCTGTGGAGCCACACCAGCAAACATCTCCATGCTTCTGCCAGCTGATGGCTAAGCCTCTCCCACACTCTGGCTCTTGGAGAGATGAAGCACTGTGGTGAAGAAGAGTATTGCATTCCGGGCTGGGCGAATTCTAGCTCATGCCTAATGAGTTTCTATAATGAGGAAACAGCAGTATTTACCAGAGGCCGTGGAGTGTGAGGTGCTTACAAGTGTAGCACAGAGTCAGCAGTCGTGTTCCCTAAGGACAGCTGCTGCTGTGTCCCCTCTCAGGGACAGAGATGAGAGCTTGTCATTACTCAGGCCTAAGGAAAGAAGAAAAGCAACAGAGCGGGAGAGAATGATCGTCTTAATGTGCAGGCTGACTCAATCCTTTTCAGAAAAAGAAGGCCTGAGCTGTACTTTGACTGTTGATGTCCAGGCATGCTAAGCTCCAGGTGGGTGAGGCTGGAGCTAGAACAAACTGCACAGAGGGGGCCTCACCTGGGAGCAGCGACCCCTGAACTTGGCCTCCTGCAATGGCATTGAAAGGGTTACTGTCCTGGGACAATTTCTTTGTCTTGGGATCCAGACAGCTGGGCCAGGTTGGCTTTTTGACCACTACTCAGAGGAAAGTCTCTGAGCTCATATCCAGCACACAAGTTTCAAGGAGAAAGCTCAGGACTCTCAGTACTAGAAGGATCCCCCACAGGTGCTTCAGTGTAGCATGGAGACAGGGTTTGCCCCTGGCAGCTGGACTTAGACCGAAGAGAGAACTTGGGGAGGAAGCCAGTGTCTTCCAAGCAGAACCCTCTGTGTGACCACTGGTGCCTACTGAGATGAAGTGGACTTCAGGTCCCAGGCAGTTTGGGTCCACTCTTGAGGTGCCATCTTCATTGCTGACACTTGGAGGTCCCCCACAGCAGGCTCAGGAGTGTGAGCCCCTCTTCTCTGTATCCCAATATTCAGGAAAATACCTGTCACAGCACATGTTTATGGCATCATTAAATGGGGAGGAGGAGAAGGAGGGATAAACTACGATGATTCTAGGCCACTCTTAACCACCTCTCTTTTGCCAGAAAAAGCAATGACACCAGTAATGATATCAGAGGGACATGGATTAATACACAGCAGGATAGGGAAGGGCTTACCGGATTAATTCAAATTAATGAGGGCTCCTCCCTGAGGTGCTCATTCCTTCAATTTCCTCTGTTGTAGAAGCCTACATCTGGGAATTTGATTTAAAGTATGTAAGTGCTATTAAAAGTTCAATACATAAATCTCAGTTCTAAATCATCCTCCCTGCTACCAAAGTTGGCTAAGCTCACTAAATGCTGTGAAGAATACAGAGGAGAATTAAGCTCACTGATCCTTTGGGTAAAATGTGTATTTTAAGAGGCATTATAAAATGCTTTAGTTGCTCTTTGCCTTGCTTACAGGAAGTTTAGCATCAATTTGCAGCCAACAGAATCGAAATTTCCTATTTCCCTCCTCTTTTTTGTATGGTAGCCTTCAGAATATCTACATTAGTTCCCTGGATTTCTTCCTCCCCCTTGTTTCCTCATCAAATTACTTCTTCCTAGTTTCAATGAACCATTTCACGTCTTTCTATGATGTAAGTATAAATATAGAGGACATTCGTTATATGCATATGTTTAGGTTTTACAGTGTCAATGTAAATATCTGAAATGCTCTCAAAACCAGATTTGGCTGAATCCCTGATCCTAGGTTTTATTGAAGTCCAAGGCCCTCACCATGATTTGCACCAACTTCTGAAGCTACTTCCTCAGGCCTTCCACTGACTTCCTAGGAAACCCAACTCACCCCAGCTTTGGTAAGGGGCCCCCAGTGAGCTCTCATACAGCTGGAGAGGCTTTCCAATAGTCCCTGGCTCCCTGACCCTCCACCCTGTCCCTCACACAGATCTCTGGCTACTTTTGCTGTTGTTTCAGTCACTACATTTTGGGAATCAAGCTGGACTTCCCACCATGGATCCCAAAAGACTTTCTGAAGTGCAACCTCCAATGGAATAATAGCTCCTGGACCAGGGTGGAGTATGTGTGCACCAGAAGGCTCCTGCTGCTTTCCACAGGGCAAGGCTCCCACCTGGAAAGGGACCAGCCCAGCCTTCATGGGTCCCATGCCCTAGGAAATCCACAGCAGGAGACACATCAAGGGCCAGGTATGCAGGGCTCCTTCCCAGGGACAGGTGAGCCAACCCAGTCAGAGCACTCGGCCATGGGCACAGATTGCTTCCAACTCTGGTCTTCTGACCTCAGCACCACCAAGTTTCTGACCCACAGTGAGGACACATTCATTCCCAAGGCGTAGAGTTACAGGAAAGGTGGCAAATGTGAATCAGCCACGCAACAGACCACGCTGTAAAGCAGGGTGTGCTTGGAATTGTTCACAGAGAATTGCTCTTATCTTCTCACAGATTAGTGAAGAAATAAATAGGATCGGCCTTTCAGCCAGTCTGCAGCAAACAATACCAGAAGGAAGAATTGGTCCAAGCAAAAGCTGACAAAACAGTTAAGATCACACAGGTTAAAGTATACCTAAAAATTTAACCTAGAAAGCTGGGCTTTGTGAAATTACTGACCACAAAAGAAAACTCACAGTGGCAGGAACCACAGCTGGTAAAAATGTCTAAGTAACAATAAAACTCAGCAACAGATTAAACATCAAGAGAAAAAAATACATAAAAAGAACTAATTTTGATTAAAAAAATAATTTCAGAGAAGTAGAGGTGGAAACAATTGGAGGCCATTTAACTGTACTTCATAGAAAATTGAGCAAGAAATTAAATTGGATAATAGAGCTTACTATGAAAAATAACAGTTTCTTTTTTTTAACTTTTTTAAACTATGTGATTCTTATTCAGTGAAGGAACTGCACTGAAGGATAGGAGCATCAGGAATAGAGTTCTTGGGACCAGATGCAAATGAAAGATAGGTTTTTTGTTTTGTTTTGTTTTGTTTTGTTTTTTTGTTTTTTTGTTTTTTTGTTTTTTTAGGGGCCAGCAAGATAGCTCAGTGGTATAAAGTGCCTGCTTAGACAAGCTTAGGTAAAAGTGCAGTGACCAAAGTTCAATCCCAGCACAACATGCTGCTCCAGCTCTGCCTCCAGAGCAGGCTGAGCTGGCTGCCCCCTCCAAAAAAGTAAAGATAGATAGATAGATTTTTGCACTGAGGACCAAGCCTGAAACAGCACTGTACACTTGGTTAATCATTGTGGAATGATTCGTTTGCCTGCCTGAAAGCGGACATTTCCACCTCCCTGGCCAGCCTGGTCAATGTACCACTTCCCTCTGAGCATCCTTCCAGGCATACCTTCATCTCTCATCCCATTTCTTTCCTGGTCCAGGCAGAGCAGAGGAAAGGCTGCTGCCCACTTCCCACACCCCCACCCCGGGTGAAAGGTTTCCATCCTACAGAAGCACACTCTGCCTAGAAACCAAGGTGGCTTACTGTCTGCTAGGGATTTCTCAGGAACATAAATATCAGTGTTGACTCTAGAACAGGGATGTTGGAGCAGTAACTGATAAAAAGCATCCAAGAATGAATCTAGTGTTTCTCAATGTTATGCAGATATAAAAAAATAAAGAATGAGGAGGAAGGGGTTGCTCCCATCCTGGGTGCTGCCTGCCTGTGGGAAGCCAAGGGAGGAGGATTGCAAGTTCAAGACCAGCCTGGACAAATTGGTGGCTTGATGAGACTTTGTCTTAAAATAAAACATTTTTAAATCCTAAGGATGGAACTCAGTGTAAAGGCCCCAAGTGCAGTTCTCACTACAGAGAGAGAGAGAGAGAGAGAGAGAGAGAGAGAGAGAAGAAAAAGTAGAGATCAGAGAGTCTTATGTGTTCTTCACATAAATATCCAAAGAATCCCACAAGATAATTAGTATTTGCTTAATTAATATTTATTTCTTAATAAATATTGTTATCATTATCATCAGTTTACATCTGTATCCTCTCTCAGCTGTGGCTCTCAGACGCCTAAGTGGGTCTCTAGCCATCCACCTGTTTCTAAAATGAACAGATGACATCAGGGCCCCCAACAAGTAGACACAAAGGTGACGAGGCTCAGTTCCCTTTAGAAAACAATTTTCATCCAAAATAGAAACCTACAGGGTTGGGCTGGCTCAGTTAGCAGCATGGGGATCACCTGAAAAGAGAAAGGACAATGATCTAGATGACTCACGCCCTTGCCCCCCAGCTGGAACCCACCAGCCACACAGAAACCAAGAGTGGCAGCAAGGACAACTGCGTGCTAAACACAGAACACCCTCAGAGAAGGAACTCACTCCAGTCAGACCCAAAACTAAATCTAATTCATGATTGGGTTCACAGAGCTGTGGCTTCTTTCACAATAGAGGCACTTGAACTCCATTCCCCGGAAGGCTGAGGCCCTGCGTGTTGGGGTAAGTCTAGACCATCTCTGAGAATGGAGCTGATCTTCAGAATGATGGGCATGTCATCCCCCTCAGAAACTTTAAAAGTTCCTAGGCCCTTGGGCCGGTGAGATAGCTCAGGGGTCTAAAGCACCTGCTCTGGCAATCACAGGGACCGCGGTTCAATCCCCGATACCACGTGCTACACCAGCCCCGCCCCCTAGGATGGCTGAGCCAGCCATAACATAAATAAAGTTTTAAAAAAAGTTCCTAGGCCCAGTCCTGACCAATCTAATCAGAACCTCCAGGGAGAAGCTGGAGAGATAGCTCAGCATTCTAAGCACCTGCCTGGCAAGAGCAAGGATCCGGATTCGATCCCAGGTACTACATGCCAGGCAGGTCACCAAAACCAAGTGGCACATGCCTGTAATCCCAGCACTGAGGAGGCTGAGACAGGAGGATCACTATGAATCTGAGCTGTGTTGTGAGACCCTGAACCAAATACATAAATAAATAAACAATCAAAACTTTAAAAAAAACAAAAAAGAATTTCCAACAAAAAATGCCTGAGTATTTTTAACAATCAGGGTGAAGAAGCCCTGGAAAGTACTGCCAGCATGTTTTCCTCTCTCTCCATTGGCACACCCCTCTAAGATAAGGAAGCAATGTCAGTGGAGTGTGAGGTACACACCTACAATCCCAGCACTCAGAGAGCCTGCGCCAGGAGGATCACAAATTCAAGCCCAACCCAGACAGCTCAGTGACTTAGCATCACTGACAATGTAAATGGTGAGGGGTGGAACTTGCCCCTGGGGCTGCGGGTGGAATCCGTGGCACCACAAAAAGAAAGGAGCCTAGGGAATGCCCCTTGCTCACCTAGAAGCATCAATCCAGCGAATGGAAAGCAGCCGAGTGGCAAATTCGAGGCTCAGCAGTAGATGCCTCTCTGGAGAAAAGCCAGAGTCTCGAACCTGCACCTCTAAAGAGAAGCAATGTCTTGCGCATGCGTGTCTGTGTGTCCAACATCCAGGCCAGAGCTGACTGGAGTCCTTCTTCTTAGACACCACCTTCTGTGGCCAGGGGACTTTCCATCTGAGCACCGCCATCAAGACAAGTCATCCTTCCAAGGCCTTCAGGATCAGGCTGCCTCACAGTCCCAGACAGGTCACTATTCTCAACTTCTTGGAGGCTGTGGGCAAACTCTCCCCCAGAAAACACTGATGCCACGCAGCCAAGCACCGTGTATGTCCGAAGGTCAAGCTGACCCAGCCTCACAGCCAGCATCTGCCCAGCCCACCACACAGGCACAGCTCAGAGCCAAATGACCAGCCCAACACCTGGCAGTGGGCAACACAGAAGTCCTGACGCCACCCCAGTGCTCGGTGGAGGAAAAACATGTCGCAGATGGCTAATGGCCTGGCTGGTCCCCGAGCCTCATGCAGGCATTGTACTCGTGTCCTGAACTCTTTGTAAAGTCAGATTTTGCCTTCCAGACTCTTTGGGAGAGGAACAGGAAGTTTGAGAATGGTGATGGAGGTGTGACCGAGCCCATGTGCTTTCCAAGGGTATATCCTTAGAATGACACAGAGCTACAAAACAGTCACAGCATCGGGAGTACTTGTGGGGTGCAGCTGGAGTCAGGGGTAACTGACTCCGGCACATGCTCTGCCAGGGGACAATGTAAGTGTGACATGCTATACACGTACCTACAGCAGTGGGTCTGAGCAAACCCTGTCGCTATTTTTCCTTTTGTCCAAGAGAGATCCAGACTTCTTTTCACCTCCTGGGTCTACTACACTAGTCACAGAAAAGTGGCAAGAGCCCGGGGCAACTGATGAATAAGCCATAGCTGTTGTCATTACCCTGAGATCTCAGTCCTCGGTGCCTCCTCGCCAAATATTTGTGAGGTGTATGCATGTATGGATGGATGGGTGGACGGACGGACGGATGAGGGAGTGAGTGAGTGAATTCACAAAAAGGAACATTACAAGCAGGCTTCATTTCCAGGAAGACTGAGTACTCCAAGCCAAGTTTCTCCACAGAAGTAAAAGTTCAGAGCTTCAACCTAACAACTGTCACTTCTTTAGCAATGGTGGTCTGGGGAGCAGACTCCAGCAGGCCCTTCCCCACCACTCAGTCCTTGGGGCAGGCAGATGCTGTGCATTCGCTCATCAGAAGGAGAAACTCAGCCTCAGAGGTGCCCTTGGCACCCTCGTCCCTTGCTCTTGTGTTGTGCGCTCTGTCACCGTGGACCTACAGGGTTTGGAGGGAGTTCTGAGGCCCTCAGGACCCACATTGATGCTCCCATGTTTGTTCATTTGTTTGTTTATTTGTTTATTTTCACTAAGTTACTTTGTCAAAACTTTTAAATTTTGTTCTCAGATTTTTTCTTTCTTTCTCTCTTTCTTTCTTTCATTTCTTTTTTTTTTTTTTTGAGACAAGGTCTCACTATGCAATTCAGGTTGACCTTATGTTCATTCTTGTAGCCCCCCAGCTTGGTCTCAAACTCACAGCAGTCCTCCTGTCTCACACTCGAGTGCTGCGATTACAGGCATGCACCACCGCACCCAGTTCCTGGCCTGCACAGTATGCCCAGGGTTCCAGGGCTGGCATGACATGTGGGTCTCGCGATCAAACTCGGGATTTTATACTTGCCAGCTAAGTGTTTATGCCTCTGACATATCTCCCCGGCCCCTCTTTCTTTTTCATTAAGTTTATTGCTACATTTTAGATATCTATGATGCTCATATGAGTCATAGGCAATTTCTACCTGTGCATGATATATTTCGATTCCTTTTTTCCAATTCCCTCCTCTCCCTTCGACCCTTCCCTTTTCACAAAACTTTCTTTCCATTTTATCTTTCCCTAAGTCATTTTTCTCTCTTCCTTCCATTCACCCTTACCCCACACTAGTTCTTCCTTGCTTTTGAATGATTTCTTCCGGTTTCACAGTCACGTTTGGTCCTTATTCACTCTTCCAGTTTCTCACACCCAGGAGACAAGAAAATATTTACACCCGTGAGTCCTATTTGCTTTATGTAAGAGTACGGTGTCATACTGCATCCATTTACATAGAAATGCTTCAAATTTACCTTTCTTTGTGGATGAACAGTACTCTATTATATTTTTAAAAAGCATATCTTCTTCATCCTTTCCTCAGTTCATTAGTATCTGTGTTGTTTCCAACATTTAGCTATTACAAATTGTACTGCTATAAATATGGATGCATGTATACCAATGTGATACGATTTTTTTGTTTGTTTGTTTTTTATTGTTGGTTTTTTTTTTTTTTGCGTCTTTTTCAGACAGGGTTTTTGTTTGAGGTTCAGGCTGGCCTTGAGCTCACTTTTGTAGCCCAGGCTGGTCTCAAACTCACACTGATGCTCCTGCCTCAGGCTCCCAAGTGCTGGGATTACCGGCGTGTGCCACCATGCCCCGCCTGATGTTTTTAATTATTCTGGAAATATACTCAGATTGGAAATAGCTGGGTCAAATTAGACCTCTAATCCTAGTTTTCTGAAGAATACCCATACTAGTTGCCTCAGTGGTTGCTCTCCCACCAACAGCTGAGAAACATTCCTCCCCTCCCCTCCCCTTGCCTACCTCTCTAGCATTTGTTATTGAATATTTTTTATAGGAAAAAAAAGTATGCATTTAGAATTAGCCAGCTGGTCTCAGTTTAGATGATCCCAACTTTGTTGGCAATATCCAATGCATCATAATTGAGAACCACTCAAAAGGGCCAGCCAGATAGCTCAGCAGATTGAAGTGCCTGCTTAGGTAGACACAGGGGTCGGGGGTTCAATCCTTGGCTTTCTATGCCAGCCTTGCCCCTGGGGCACACTGAGATGATGATTGAGACTGGACATGGTGACACATGCCTATTGTCCCAGCACTTGGGAGGCTAAAAACAGAATAATCACTGTGAGTCTGATCTATGTAATGAGACCCTGTACAAGCTTTAGACCTTATCCTAAATTCATAAAAATAAAATAAAAAAAAAAATCTTCATTTGGGTTTGAAGAGATAGCTCAGTAAGATAAGCACCTTCCTGGCAAGTGCAAGGTCCTGAGTTCAACCCTTAGTAATGGGGGAATATATATATATATATATATATATATATATATATATATATATGCAAATATATATAAATAAATACAGGAACCAGTGGAGGAACATACGCCTTCTTCTCTCCATCAGGCTTGATTAGGGTATTAATCAGGCCTAATGACCTTAGCAACATTGATATCATAGAGATTTTTTACAGCTTGCTTGATTTGGTGCTTACTGGCTTTGACATCGACAGTGAACGTGAGTATGTTGTTGTCCTCAGTCTTTTTGACGGCTGACTCTGTGAGCAGGGGAACCTTGATGATGGCATAGTGGTCCAGCTTGCTTCTACTGGGGGTGCTCTTCCAAGGGTATTTGGCTGCCTCCAGAGCCTCGGTGTCTTAGGATGGTGGAAGGTGGATGTCATTCATATATTCTTTTTGTGGCTCTGGATGTCTTTCAGCATGGCCTTCTTGGCTTTCAAAGGTTTAGCTTTGGCTTCAGCTTTGGGAACAGCAGGGGCTTCTTTCTTCATCTTTGGTGCCATCTTGGTAAAAAGGCCTTGACTAACTTCTTGATGCTAGCCACTCTTACTGGGGTGAGGCGGAACCTCGGTGCTGTTTTAATTTGCATCACTCTGATAACCAGCGATATTGAACTTTTTTCATATATTTATTTGCCATTTATATTTATTCAACTGAGAAGTGTGTGTGCGCCTCAGAGATCCATTTTTTGGGTTGAGTCTTTAAATTGGGAAGGGACTTCTGACCTTTTAAATTTTTTATATGTTCTAGCTATAAGTCTTTTGTCTGAAGGACAGCTGGCTAAAATATTTTTCCCACTCTGTGAATTGTTTTTTCACTCTGTTTTTCATTGCTTTTGTTGTGTAAAAGCTTTTTTAAAGGATGAGATCCCATTTATTGATCCCTGGTATTATTTCCTGTGAAATTGGGCTTTTATTCATGAAATGTTTGTCTACACCTATCTGTCTATTGTCTCTTTAAGCAGATTTTGTGTTTCAGTTTTAATAGTTCGGTCTTTGATCCATTTTGGCTTTAGTTTAGTGTATGGTGATAGACAAGGCTCTATTCTCAAACTCCTGGAAAAGGAAGAACAAATCAAACTCAAACCTTCTACCAGAGAGGAAACTACACAGATCAGAGCAGACATGGAGTTGAGACCAAGAAAACAGTACAACGAATCAAAGATTTGGTCCACTGTAAAAATTAAATAAAACTGATAAAGCCCTAGCCAATCTTATAAAAAAAGAGATAGAAAAGACTCAAAGTCAAGAAATTAAGAATGAACAGCATGAAATCACAGCAAGTTCTGTGTAAATCTAGAAAACTATTAATATCTACTTTGAGAACCTGTACTCTAATAAAATAGAAATTGCAGAAGAAATATACAGATTCCTAGACATATATTAATTACCAAAACTAAGTGAAGAAGATATAAAATTTCTGATCTTAGCCAATAAAATAAAAGATAACTTAAAAATCTACTAACAAAGAAAAATCCTACACCAGCGGTTCTCAACCTGTGGGTCACGACCCCAGTGGGGGTCGAATGACCAAAACACAGGGGTCGCCTAAAGCCATTGTAAAATACATAATGCATATCAGGTATTTACATTCTGAATCATAACTATAGCAAAACTACAGTTTTGAAGTAGCCACCAAAATTATTTTCTGGTTTGAGGTCACCGCAACATGAGAAACTATATTGTGGGGTCACATGATTAGAAAGTTTGAGAACCACTGTCCTAGATCCTGGTGGGTCACAAGAAATTTAGCAAAGATCTAATGCCAACTAGCATTAAAACTCTAATAAAGGGCCAGACAGATAGTTCAACAAACTAAAACACCCTCCTAGGCAGATGGTAAGACAGTGACTGGGGTTGTATCCCCTGCATAACATGCTAGCCCTGCCCCTCGGGCATGCTGAGATGGTGATTGAGACTGGGTATGGTGGTGCACACCTATAATCCTAGCTCTTGGGAGGCTGAAAACAAGAGAATCACTACAAGTCCTGTCTGCATAGTGAGACCCTATACCAAATACACTTAAAAAACAATAACTCTTTAATTAAACTAAAGAATTGCTTTGTTCTAAACTCATTCCTGGAAGCAAGTATTACTCGGATACCTAAACCAGAGAAGGATGCAACTAAAAAGGAGAACTATAGAACAATCTCTCTAATGAACATGGATGCAAAACTCCTTAGTAAGATACTGGAAAATGCAATGCAGCAAATATTATGATATTTAATCTACCTACTGTGGATATCTCTCTCTGTTACTCTTCTCTTGTTGCTGGGACAAAAATACCTAACGCCTAAAATGAAGGAAGGAAAGGTTTATTTAGCTCACAGTTTGTGGAGGTTTCAGTCCATACTGGGCTGGCTCCAAGGCAGCAGGTCATGACAGCTGCACAGTAGCAAGAACAAACTGGCAGTAACAGTGGCAGCAACAATGGCTACCAAGAGCAAATCTGTCGTCTGTCTCCCTCATGTTGTACTCAGGCTCTCTGCCCCAGGCTGGGTGTAGCACTCAGACCCATAAGCCTAGCCATGGATCATGAATTAATCACCAACTCTAGAACTGTGCCTCAATGACTACATGAGGCTTTGGGGGGACAAATGCACACAAGCCATTACAATATCTATCTGTGCTATTCAACACAAGCTGGGTTGCTTAATAAGTAACATTCAGCCAACGATAGATGGTGATTGCTTAGGTAGTAAGCTTTTTGTTCATTTATTCATATTCACATACCTTTTGGAATTATATTGTACAGTTGGCTCTGTGCAGAGAATTTATCAACCAATGAAGTTGACAACTGGAGTTTATGCTGAACGTGAGAAAACAAATCATCTTTTTCTTTTTTTGCTTATTTCAGTACTTGAGGGTGAACCCAAGGCCTCTGTCCTAAATTAAGCACTTAGCCTTTAGTTGTAGCTTTGGTTTTCAGTGGACTTTTTAGTTTTCTTTTTCTTTTTACTGTTTCTGTTCATTGGTTGGTTGGTTCATTCTATGCTTTTTATGGCTTTGCTCTGTGCTGCATTGTTTTGTTTGTTACGACTTGGTATTACTAAGTCACCCAAACTGAGCCCAAACTTTTGAGGTCCATAGCACCACATCCAGCTGGGAAGAAACAACATAAGCAAACAGACAAATAGGTCTGAAACATGGCGAGTACACATACTGGATGTTTTATTGATTTTTGTAATGATTTTTTAATAATTTTATTTCAAAGAGTAAAACTAAGAGCAAGAAAAACAAAAGGAAAGACAAAAACAGGATAATATATAATACATGTGTTACAGATTTTCAAACAAGAACATCTGATTAATAGTGATTGAGGGGCTGGGGAGATAGCTCAGTAGAATAAGTGCTTGCCTAGAAACTCAAGGACCTGAGTTCAATCCCTGGTCCTGGAAAAAAAAAAAGTTGGGCTGGTGAGATGGTTCAGCAGTCTAAAACGCCTGCTTAGGAAAGCTTAGGCAACCGCAAGGACCACAGTTTAATCCCCTGCACCACATGCTGCAGCCCCACCCACAGGGCAGGCTGAGCCAGCCATAATATTAAAAAAAAAAGTGATTGATATATTGTCTATTTTTATCGTCAAATCTGATGCTCAGATTAACAGATATATAAGATGGAACATCTGATTGAATATTACCACATGTTTTCAAGAAATCTTGAATTTTTTTCTCTCATTTTCTTTTATTACTTTTTTATTTTACTTTTTTCATTTTTGTTACTTTTAATAACAAATAACAAGGAGACAGCTTCACAACACATTAATAGGACAGCCACAATAATTAATATGGTGCACATTGTTGTCTTCATAGTAGTTGTTCCACATACAAGACGCAGACGTGATAACTTTTCTAAACATTATAGGTACAAATACTTCTTCTCACTGAACTAACAGAAAGTAGTTGTATACATAGTCTAATATTCCCTAACAGTAGTGGGGTATGAGCAGAACTGGTGATGCCAGATACCTGCTGTTTTAAATGAAAGTGGATTGAGGGGACAAGGAACAACTGAGTGCAAAGCTGGCTTCTACCAGTGGTCAGTGAGGCCTCTCTGGTTATCCTGAGCTGGAGCAGCCTTCAGTGGCTTAGGTGAACACACTGGGAGAACCCTTAAAGGCCAGGAAAGGAGACTGTCCTCTGAAGAGCTGGGAGGGGAGCCTGCAGAAGGACCTAGGGGTTGGGAACAGCTGATACGACCAGAAGCTTAGTGTAGATTCAAGGGGCCAAAGCAGAAGACCAACTCCTGAGGTACTGGCAAGAACTGAATCAGAATCTGAAAGCATCAACTTAATTCTCCCAGTACCTCTACGAGGTACTACCTTCCCTTCTTCAGTGAGGAAAGCCAAGCACAAAGGGGTTCCATATCTCACACTCACACGGTAGGGACAGAGCCAGGAGTTAAAGCCAGCAATCTGGAGTCCAAGGGACTAAATGCAGTGACTCTAGAACCATCCAGCATAGCAAAATGGGTGACAGGAGGCAGAGAGCTTCCTTCCTCACACAGGGAAATAACCCACTAGTTCACTAAAAGAAATCTTTATTTCTGTATTTAACTCTTAAAAATACATTGCTATGGCTTACCTAATAAAGGAGTAAGTTAAGCTTAATTAAACTTGCAAGAGGCATCTCATTTTTTCTTATACCAGCCCTAAGGTACAGATATTGTACCCATTTTACAGAGGAAGTAGCTGAGGCTGAACAAGGTTAGGTAACGCACCTGGAATCGCACAGTAGGAATTAGGTTCCATTCTCCCAAATCATCTGTCTTCTCAGAAGTACTGGAAAATTAGAATGGAGGTGGAACAAAAGGGCATGTTTTGTTCATGTTAGTCAAAAAGATTGGAAGCCTGGGCTAACATAATAAGTAGGAGCACTTCTGGAATCTAGTCTGGGGACAAGGGTGTTCACCTGTGCTCAAAGCCTCCAGAGCTCATTGAAGGCAAGCTGACAGCTGCTACTGCACTCTTGCAGGTGGTGACACCCATTAGGGTCAGGTCACGGACACCCTCAATGCTACGTGAGCAGCTTGGGGTAGTGGTGCCAAGTGAGAGTCAGTGGCCCGGGAAAGCTGCATGTAGAAAGCACTAACTCACACCGCGCTTCTGAAGCACTGAGCTTAGAACTCTCAATTACAGCTCAAATTGGGGATGGGCCAGTCTCTCGGGCTGTTCCCAGAGAACCCCGAACCAATGTTGCGTGGCGGCCAAACCTGCTAGCAAACCATCAGTGCAATGTGCAGGGCAGCCTCCAAGGCAGAAGGAAGCACTAGCCCTCCTCCTGTGGCAACCTGAGTGTCACTACCCAGAGTATCATGGGTGGTCTTCACCTCCAACTTAGCTGTGAAAAGGCGAGCTGCACAAGGCTTCCCAGAGCCAAAGACCCCAGCCTGCTTCCATTGTCAAGAGCAAAATGGGCCCCAAGCAGGGCAGAAGCAACTTAACGCCTTTTCCTATAGCTCAGTGTCATAGCTATGAGGCTAAGGGCATTTTTTTTCCATCTGACCACAAGAATGGCGTAGGCTGCGTCCACAGCCACACAGCCATATAGTGGCCCATATGGGCTCTCACGCCCACACTCTTAGATTCCAACGCCACACACTCCTTTCCCTCAGCCAGAAGGCAGCTCAGCTGCACAGATGTGCTCTCCTCTGAGCTGCCTACTGCTCTGCAGACTCCTGTTCCCGTCCCGTAGTGCTTCTCACCACAGCCCATCAAAGCTGCTCTAGCCTACCCAGGAGTCCAGGGCCCGCCTCCTTCCCAACGCCAGGACTCCCACAACACTGCAGGACTTGTGCCTACTCCTGTCACCCACCATCCCACCAGCAGCAGGCATCCTGGCCCTAGAACAGCACCTTACCCGGGGGGCACTCAAGGCCACCAGCCACAAAGCCCTGCAGCTAAACTTGCTGAGCGCCAGCTGGCTGCAGCAACCAAGGGGACCACTACTGATTTGCTTTCATGGACTGTGCTCTGATTCTCTCGTTCCCAGCTGGCTTTCTATTGTTATTCTGGTTTTTTTGTTTGGTTGAAACAAGGTCTTCCAGCCTCCAAATCACAACATAGCCCAGGCTGTCCTTAAACTCATGGCCACCCTGCCTCAGCAGCCCCAGTGTGCCACCAAGCCCAGCTCACTTCCCCCGTTGGGTTATGACTTCCCTAAAGATCAGCACCAGCCCCTTAGAGTGCAGATCCCGGCAGAAGCTGAGGATAAGTGACAAGCGAGAGGGCAGTGTCTGACACACCCAATGGCTGAGCACACCGGAAGAGGATAGAGTGCACACCTGTCCACTGCCGGTGGCTTACATTCAGGGTAGAGGCTAAGACAAGAGGAAAGCAAAACACCTCAAGGGAGAAAGACCTTTACTTGTGCCCCTTATGACATCAGAAAAGAGAGATGGCCTCACTCGCTGTGGCCTCATGTCCCAGACTCACCCAGCCACCAAGTCAGGTCAAACATAGAGCAGAACAGGAGCACCTCTTAAGTATCTCATAGCTCTGTTCCTCCCACTACACCACGTAAGTTACAATCATCATGAGGGCGAGCCTTGGGCTCACGACGTCACTTAGGTGGAGTGGATGACAGCTCATGCCACCTGCCTTTGTCTCCTGGCACGGATACCCTCTGTTTCAACAGGCAACCTCTGTATGCTTCACTTTACCATGGAGAGAGGGGCTCCAATAAGGTATGCACTCACATTTGTGAGACTTCTTAAAAATATTCCTTTCATCTAGTTAGTATCTAGTAAATGCTATGCATTCATTGTTTTAGGTTTTTTATGCATGAAAGGTTGAAAGACACTTGCAATTTTTTTCTCTATCGAAGTTTGAAGAAAATTATTTAAAACAAGCTTGACTTGATTTATTATACTTCAAAGTTGTGTAGTCACATTTAAACATTTAATTTGTGCAAATGTATCAGGAATCAATTCCGAAATGCATTGTATGAATAAGCATCCATTCACAGTATCGCTCTCCTCTCCCCCGTGGGGAGCAGACTAATGTGATTTATGAACAATTCCCACCTCGACAGCTGAGCAGGGGCTGTCATCTCCCCCACATAGTCATTGTACAACATTCCACACGTGGGTCTTTGACAGAATAATGGTGAAGGGGAAAAATAAAAGTCTGTTTATTCCCATTACCTGATTCCATAGAAACACACAAATACTCTATAAGACTTTCAGGGGAGCATCACATAAACACTGGCCCCATGGCTTGTTCTGATGCCAAAGTTGCTACTCAACAATGGAACGTTAATTTATTTCTGGGGACGCATCACAAAAGAGGCCAAATGGAGCAAGATGACAAAGACTGTATTGGTGAGAACTGTCACCCAACATACTTGTTGCTTCAAAATAATAATTACAAACAGAGACCCGGAGAAAACTAGGTTTAAAAAATTAAGTAGTTTTCTAAAAAGCACACTCTGAACTCTTGTTCTTAGAACTGGAGTGAAGTGGAACCAAACTGGACAGGAGATGAAGAAAGAGGGCAGGAGTTGTCACTCAGTGGTAGAGTACTGCCTAGTTTGTACCAGGCCCTGGGTTCAATCCTTGTTACTACAAAAAAAAAGTATAAAAATAAGGGGAAGGGTGGGGGGCAGATCTAGTAGAGGGCTGGGTAACTGAGATCTGGGCCCACCGCTCACACTTCCTTTGGCATGGAATATTTGCAAATCTAGAAACACTGGCCAAAAGACTGGAGCACTCCATGGAAATAAGCAGACCCAGGGATTACCTGCACCTTCCAAAACATGTCACCCAGCTAAGCCACCCTTCACTTTGGCCTGGGAGTGTGGCAGAGTGCTACGCTCTGAGATTGGGACATGCAACAGCCCTGTCTCACGCAGCAGTTTGCTTTTATATGTATTACTGGGTATACCCAACATTTCACCTAAATACATTTAGATCCAAGTGTCCCAGCATAACTAGAGCCTCTAAATGTGGAACAAAATAATATAAATCCCCTCAAAATGTAGAAATATCACAGTAGACCTCAGGTTATTTCAACAAATACATCTGCATTACAGTCAAAGACAAACATGTAAGTGTGGAGATAAATATCACAGAATGGCAGGAAGAAAATCAAACAACAGGGGCCGGCCAAATAGCTCAGTGGATTAAGGTGCCTGCAAGTAGGCACAGAGACTAGGGGGTTGGATCCCCTAGGCCTGCTGTGCTGGCCCTGCCCCCAGGGCACACTGAGATGGTGATTGAGATTGGGTGTGGTGGCGTGCACCTGTAATCCCAACTCCTGAGAGCCTATAAGCAGGCGGATCACTATAAGTCCCATCTGGTAGTGAGACACTGAACACCCTTGTCTTAGTTACTTTTTACTCGTTGCTGGGACAAATACCCAACACTCAAAATGAAGGAAGGAAAGGTTTATTACCTCAGAGTTACTGGAGGTTTCAGTCCATATTCATCTGGCCCAAGGCTGAGTGGAACAGGGCAGAGAGTATCCCATTCATGGTAGTGGAACAGCAACAATCGCAACAGAGGCAACTGACCAAACAGGGGAGCAGAGAGCAACAGTGCTAGTCTCTCTCTCTCTCTCTCTCTCTCTCTCTCTCTCTCTCTCTCTCTCTCTCTGTTTATACTGCACTCAGGCTCTCCGCCTTAGCCTATCCCCCTTAGGCTACACCCATAAACCCAGAAGTACTTAAAACACATAATCCCAGTGGATCATGGATCAAGTCTCAATCTATAGAAGTTCCTATAGAAGCCTCATGACTGCATGAGGCTTTGGGGAGACAACTAGACATAAACCATAACAACCCTGTAGAGCCTTCCCTAAAATACAAAATAAAAATCATAATAAATCAGTAAATAAATATTTTTTAAAAGAAAATCAAACAACAGAATTGGACCCACAGAGACTCTGGATAGTGAAATGAGGTGACAGATTATATAATAAGTACCTCTAGTTCAATAATATGAAAGTCAACCATTAGTTTTACAAAGAATTCAAAACTATAAATGACATTCCAATTCCTCCTCCTCTTCCTTTCCTCCTCCTCCTCCTCCTCCTCCTCCTCCTCCTCCTCCTCCTCCTCCTCCTCCTCCTCCTCCTTCTTCTTCTTCTTCTTCTTCTTCTTCTTCTTCTTCTTCTTCTTCTCCTTCTTCTTCTTCTTCTTCTTCTTCTTCTTCTTCTTCTTCTTCTTCTTCTTCTTCTTCTTCTTCTTCTTCTTCTTCTTCTTCTTCTTCCACTTCCAGTACCAGGGATTGAACTCAGGACCCTGCACTTGCCAGGCAGGTGCATATTCTATTAAGCTATCTGCCTACCTTGCTATTCTAAATCTTTAAAAAATAATAATTATTATCAGCTCAAAATTCTAGACCTCTAATTCCATTCAACTATTCCTCTTCTAGGTATACTCCAAGTATTTTCCTTAAAAAAAATTAAAGATACCATATTACAGTGACACATGCATACCCATATTTATAGAAGCACAAATCATAATAGGTAAATCTTAGAATTAGTCTATATAGACTTCAAAAGATGAACAGAGGGCTGGCAAGATATCTCAATGGACTAAGAGCCTGCTTAGGCAAGTTAGGCAAGCTTAGGCAAGTGCAGGGACCACAGTTTGATTTCCAGCACGACATACCATGCCAGCCCTGCTCCCAGGGCAGGCTGGGCCAGCCAGAGTATGGGCACAGTGGCTCACACTTGTAGTCCCAGCACTAGGGAAGCTAAAAGCAGGAGGATTGTTGAGTCCAAGGTCTACAGAGAGATTCTGCAACAATCAAATACATAAAAAAGATAAATGGATAAAGACAATGTGGTATCTACACATGGAGTACTGCTCTGCTATTTAAAAAAAAAAAAAAAAAGGATAAATTTGAATCATTTGTAGGCAAATGAATGCATGTTGAGACCACAATGTTAAATGAAATAAATCAGACACACGTGCTTTTTCTCTTACATAGGAATCCCCAGTGTAAAGAAAGAGAGAAATGAAGGTAGATAATAGAAAACAGGAAGATAGATCCTTTGCAAAGGGATAGAGACAAAGAGATGGAGGCAGTAGGAAGAAAGGAGGGAAAAGGACTGAGATGCAATAAGTACACTCACCAATCCCCGTGGCAAATGCAGTCATTACATACTGCAGGCATTTACTGATAGAAATAAAACATTTTCAAATGAATAAAGTTTAGACTTGAAAAATATGCTAATTTAAAACAAATGTCAGTGAACAAATCTATAGCTTAAACACAGGTAAGAGAAAGACTGTTAAGAGTGGAGCACGGTGTTGATAGAAAGAGGAAAGGATATGGAAATAGAACAACATTTTGAATCCGAAATATTTTGATAAATAGTCAAGAAACAATAAAGCAAGCAAACACAGAGCACACAGAGGGTAGTTCTGAAGGTGAGGACACCAGGAGTTCCGAGTAAGGTCTGAGAAACAAACACTCCAGCTAAAAGACCAAGGCTGTAAAAGTGTATTTTATAAATTCAGAGTAAACCCTATGGAAAATGTAAAGCTACAGAAAGGCAGAAAATAAAAGAATAAAGAAAGATATCTATAGAAATGGTAATGAAACGTAACAGTTGTGTCTATATTAGTAATTGATAAAATACAGTTGATGGCAAAAAAAAAAGCATTACTAGAAATTAAGATGTTTATTTCTTAATAAAAAATAAGATCAGGATGGGGAAATAGCTCAGCAGTCTAAGCACCTTCTTAGGAAGCACAAACACCCGAGTTCAATCCTGGGTACCACATGCGGCACCAGGTGTGCCATGCCAGCCACCACAACTGGTTGTGGTGGCACACACTTGTAATCTCAGCCCTGGGGAAGCTGAGACAGGAGGATCACTATGAATCTGAGTGGTTTAGCAAGACCCTGTACTAAATAAATAAACACAGATAAAAAAAAAAATTAAAAAGAAAAACAAGACTAATTCGCGAGGAACTATACAATTCCAAACTTAGATGGATATAATAACATGGACTTAAAATATAAAAAGTGAACATTTACAAAACTATCAAGAGAATTAAACATATCTGTAGCTGTAATGAAAGATTCTGATACATGTTCTTAATAGAGGTAAAGTAAGCAGACTTTTATAAGTAGAACATCACAAAGAGCTTGGATCAATGGAAACATGCAAAACACAGAACCCAACAACTGCAAAATAGTATTTTTTACCATTGGCCATTGTGTGAGAACTATTTAGTACTTCTTTAAAATTGGACATTATATGAGCCATAGATCAAGTCCTAAGAAACATAGAGCTACAATGTACCATTTGACAGTCCCTAGACATATGTACTATTTAAAATTCAATTTAATTAAAGTTACATAAAGTTAAAAATTCAGTTCCAAAGTCCCAGTGGCCATGTTTCAGATGCTTGGAAACCACACACAGTTAGTGATTTCTCTATTTGTAACTTTCAGTCCTGTTTTAGTTTTCTTTGTAATATTAGTACCACATGAAAATTAGTACTTAGCTCTCTGTCTGTAAATTTACTCCTTACTAATAAAATTTTGGTCTATTTTCCAATATACCCATCTATTTTGTGAGGTCAAGAACCAAAATTGTCATTGTAGCCCTGGCACCTACTTTATAAAAGTCTAATTATATAACTACTGGTTTTCTCTTTATCATGTCAAGTTATATTACAAATTGAAGTTACCAGACTGAATGGTAGAACCATCCATGTCAAATGGGAATGTCAGGCACAAAATTTTAGCAGAAAGAAGTGGAAATAGGTTTAATTTTATCTTTTGGTGGTATATCCTAAAATAGTTCATGTGAGTTGCCTCTATTTGGAAGCTATACAAATATCTGAATTTCAAGGTTTAGGGGTCTGGAATCCTGGATGTCTAAGGATTTAAAATTTAGGTTTATAGAGCTGTTCACAACATCCTTTTACTATTCTTTTTGCCCAGATTAAGATGTAGACCCCAATTACCAAAATATTCAACCATTAAAAAGAATCACTAATGACAACACGCATTGCTGTCAATCTGAGAACATCATTATTCATGGGGTGACTAGAAATAAGGCAAAAACAGAAATGCTTCATGCACCACAGGAAGTAGCTTAAAATTCATCTTGAAATATCTGGGGACCATAGAGAATTCTAGAAAAGACATTCTAAAGCAAAAACATGGAGAAAAATCAGACATAGAGATGTTAACAACTGGACTCATGTCACACAGGAAATGGCAAAAAAAAAAAAAAAAAAGAGTCAGACACAGGTAGTCTTGTTTCAAACCCTTAGCATATAACCCTCACTGGAGACTGCTCAAAACATGAGAAAGCCACCCTAAAATAGCTATTGAATAGCTAACCAAATGATCTACATTAACTGACCCCTGTTTCTTATTCAGAGAAATTGAGCTCATTTAAATTAACAGGTCTTTGTAAACCCAGGAACACCACCTGGTGAAAAGTGTTGTCTTTTTCCTTCTTTATGGGGAGATTAGGATCATTAAACTCCAGAGACCATGATAGCTTAATTAAAAGGCAATTGCGATATGGGAATGTTTTATTTGAGAGAGCTAAGTATTGCTCATTAGAACACCCAAGAGGGACCACCAGGTGACCACTGATAGATATTGAAAGGATGTCGTTGTCAGAGGCTGTAATTCTTGGACTCGAAAACACGTGCTCAACCTCCACGCACCATTAGCTGAGGCACCTGGGAGCTATTGAAAGTGGCAGTAGACAGTAAGACAGAGTCACTGTTTTAAAGGATGTTGATAATATACTTCTGCAGCAGAGGAAAGCTGAAGACTGGGAAACAAAAGAACCACACAGGAGGCGCTGAAGTCTGGCATCCTAGGATGGCAACCCGCCTCTACCAGCTGGGCATGTGTGAAGGACGCCAGGTTGAAGCACCAACAGCACCATCTTGTAGAGCCCACATCCTGTGGAGAGAACCAGGGGATCTGTTATTTTCACTCCCCTTCGTGAACACCATGGAGGGTCTCACGGCCCTGACAGGCCCAGCCATACCTGGGCCAGGAAGAGCACCAAGGGTAGCTCTGTCAATCAAGGCCCCGCCTCATTCGCACAGATGCTAAGAAGATAATGGCAGCAAGGACCCTATGGGCAAGCTAGTTCTACCCATGGACATTGTCATCATCATTCATTTTCTTCTCCTTGGCTTTGCAAAATCAAATGGCTGAAAAGTCAAGAGAAAAAGATCATGAGGGGCCACCCTGCCCCAGTCTGCAAGTAAAATAATTAAGGTGTGTACGCTGGGGGTTGACTTCCCAATGCCAGAAGCAGAAGCTGAACTACAGCAGTTCTCTGCATACTGAGCCCTTTAAAAACTGTAAATATAGAGTGATCTGTGTGTGTGTGTGTGTGTGTGTGTGTGTACATATGTGAGTATTTGTTGAGTCAACACAGAATTCCAAGCAGTTGGATAAATATGTAGCATAAAGGGTATGCTAAAGGTTGGAAGAGATGTGAGCAGAATTACCAGTGCAAACGTGGTCCTACCACACAGAGCAAGGCATAGATGCCAGGAAAGAGTGGAGAACAATAGAGGGTCCAGGACCAACAGAGGAAGGACCAAGCTCAGAGTCAGTGGGCTTATGCCAACCTCAGCCAGTAGTGCCACCCAAGACAGTCCTAATCTTTAAGTTCCATTAACATGTTCATTTCTTTAAGAAATGTTTTTAAATTGTAATGAATGCAAAAAAGCACCAGGATAGTAGAAACAATGGAATAAGCCTCAGTTTCCCCATGAGCCCTAGTGAATACAAGTACTACTTTGCAGGTCATTGAGAAAACATAGGCAAAATGCTAGTAAATGGACCTTTACACTTGTCTAATAAATGGTACCAGTTCCTGCAATTGGAGCTGGAGGCTGGGATCCAATACAAGCGTCTATAGTCAGGATCTAGGGTAGATTTCTATGACTCAGGAATTGCTCCAAAGCTGAGGAGTTGGGCTATAGATGTAGCTCAAGGGTAGAACAGTAGCCTAGTGTGTGCAAAGCCGTAGCAGCATAATAACAGATGGGCGACCCTCCCGCATCAGCCTGCCTTCTCTCCCCCGTCCTACAGCAGAGGATGCTCAAATGTTCATGTGACCTTCACCCCAGGAAGGACACTGAAGAAACATAAATTACTCTATGCTACTTCCAATCCTAAACTACCCATGACATTAGTGAAAGCAAAGTCTCCATGTCGTGCAGCCACCAGATTTTTCTAGATAGGCAGCCTATAACAAATGAAAACTGAGGACTGGGGAGATAGCTCAGTAGAATAAGCGCTTGTCTGGTAAACGCAAGGACCTGAGTTCAATCCCTGGTCCCGCCAAAAGAAAAAAGAAAACTGCCCAGAATTTCTTTAAAAAAAAAAAAAAAGAGGGAATAGATATTGTCAGGAAATAAAGAGGCTGAGCCCCACCCCATCACCAGAGCCCTAGTGTTGAAACTTAAGCTCTAAATGCTGCCTGCCTTTTCTTTCTTTCTTTCTTCTTTTTTCTTTTTCTTCAGTAATGGGGAGTAACAAGTGTCTTCCACAGAAAAGAGGGATACATGATGGTTTTTAACCTTTGACAGCACCGGAGAGTATCAGGTGCTCAGCAGGAAGCTAGGAACCAGCCAGCTGAAATGCTGTAAGTTTGGTTCATAAATGAATGGGACAAAGAAGATGTTCACACGAGGAAGGAAACATTCCAATAAAACCTGCAGACTGTCAGAGCCCAAATGGAAGTCAACAGCTACCAGTCCTTCAAGAATGAGGCAAATAAGCAAGACCAGAGAATAGAGGCGACCTGCCCAGAGGAATCCAGCCCGAGACGTCAGTGTTTCAGTCTGTGTTCCCCAGAGCCCAGAATCTGAGAAGCTTGGGTGTGAGTGGGTGATGCCGGGAGTGATCGCAAGAGACAGAGGGCCAGGGAGAATGAGGCCAAGAGGAGAAAGGACCAACAGGAGGCGGCATTGCCAAAGCCACCATCACAGGCACTAGGAACTCACCTCCCTGGGCCTCTGACCAGTCACAGACTGCCCTAGGGGCTATGTGGGAGAGAGCACTTATTGGTGAAGTCCCGTCCCCCAGTGGAGGAGACCATTCCTGATGTCATCTCCTCTGTACAAACACTGTGCTGAGCAACCCCCACTAGGGGGAGAGGGCACTGAAGGAAGCCTACTGCACCAGGAAGAAGTGAAACAAAGCCTTGAAGCAGCATTGAATGGATATGAGTCCCCAAGTGTGAAAGCATATCCTGTGATCACAGAGACATGACAGTGACCCAGTTTCCCAGACTTGCGGATCACCTGCTCCGGCAACCACTGTCCAGCCAAGGAGGCTCCAGATTCTAGCCAGAGTCCCATTTACTTATTTCCTTAAAGACCAAAACTGCAAAATTACAACTGTGTGTTGGGATCACAAGTGCTGTTGCATCCCAATGTTAAGAGCAAATGGTGCCTGTTGACAGTACAGACAATATCACTCCCCAGGGGTGTGTCCAGGGAAATATCTTCCCATGTGAAGCATCCGTAAGCCAGCTTTGATGTCACAAAATAACAGTGTGACAGGAAATGCATCAGTGGTTAAGGAACATTTAAGCATCAGGCCTCAAAAGCCCAGAATCAATGCTGTCCCTTTCTTGCGGGGTTGTTCCTGACATTCTGGAAAGAGACACAGTTGACGAATTAACTGTGGGACCTGTGATGTGTCTGGAGATGCCAAGAAAATGACAGGTGGAGCCCAGAGTGTGTCGTGTCCTTTCTACAACAGAGCATACTAACAATCAAACAAACCCTGCCACTTGATTTCATTGTTCAAGGCAGGCTGCCAGGACCAAAGCCACAGTCCTCAGAGAGGGGTGACGGCGCTCTAGCGGCCTGCGGCCTGTGGGTGCTTGGAAATGTCCCGCAATGATGCTCATCCTCCAGCAGCCTCTGTTCTGCTTTTACATACCAGGGTAGGGTGTTATATATAAAAGGTAGTATGAAGTAGGACAAATTGATATTAATTTTTAAAATAAAAGTTAGAACTTGGAAGAAATTTCATGGTGCTAAGCAACCTAGACAGTAGCCCTCAGGCCCCCTAGGGGTATGAATTCACTCAGTCTCCTTTGTCCCTAGGGTGATTCAGATGGAAAGATTCGGAAAGTGTAGGAAGGAGAAAAGCTCTTTTTAGTCAGGCAGATTTACATTCAAAGAATTTCCCCTTAACAGGGTTGCAAGAGTGATTTAACATTCCTGAGCTTCTGTTTCTTCATCTGGTGAAAGGAAGTCACCATGCCTCTTTCCTAGGGTTGTTCAATCAGATGAGTTAGTATAGTGAAACATATAGGCCAACCACTGATACTCAATCAGCAGGCAAAAGAAATTAAATAAAAAATCCGGCAAAAGAGCATGAATGATGGACTCTCTGATTCAATCTAAAAATTTATAAAGAAATGTTGAAATAAGATTGGTAGATTACACCAAAGAACTGGTTCGTTCCTTCCAAGTAACTTTCAATATTCTCTTCTCAAGCTGATAGGAAAAAAAAAAAAAAAAAAAAGACACCGTCCCAGCTTCACAGAAGTGGAAGGTGCCTGAGCACTAATCAGTGTACAGATTCAGCTCTGTTCCAAGCACATGAGACCACTCTTCAGCTGATTCGTTAGAAAAGGCTCCAGAATAACTGCTTGCAGGCTGTACAATGGTGGGATATTTTATCCTTTTAAGTAACTACGCCTGTTGAGAGCACCAGAGAACTTTGCTGCAATGAATCTCATCAATATTTGCTGTAATAAAAATTAAAACTAAGAAACAGGTTCGTTTTATATAAAAAGCAATAATAGACCCATTATATACACTAATGTAAATACTATGCTTTCAAGAAAATTAGCTGTATTTTCCAGCAAAATAAAGTGTAGTGAGAAGAGCTGGAATGTCTCTCATCTCTGTGCACGCACCTCTCTAATGTCTGCTTAACAAAAGAGGCTGGATTGTCGTGTCTGCTTCTGCACTCAACCTATTTTATAATTTTGTTTTTTTGGTGGAAGGATATGAAGGAAAACCAACTTCAAACAACATGTCAAAAACTACACAGAGGGATATTTGAACAGCTCTTGATGGTAGCTGCATATTGTTGGTAATCGTATATTGTTTTTATTCGTACTTGAAAACTGGTCAAGTGGTAGTTTCTACAAGCTAGTGCAATAGGAAACTTGAAAACATATCAGTACGCTTTTTGTTCTCTACGACCATGAAACCCGCTGGTCTGTCTGCCACTTCTTCCACTTCCCAAGGACCTTTTGCCCATCATTTTCTAATGATTGATGTTTAGAAAAAAAAATGGTACACTGAACTGTTCAGCTCTCACATTCACTGTACTATATTGAAAAAAAACAAAATCATTAGCCTCACCATTGGTTTTGTCAGTGAAATAGGCTTCTTTTTTTTCTGCTGCGACTCTGTAGCAAGAAATAAATGAAAACTAACCTGACGGGTGCACGGCCTTGATTTGTGCAAAGGTGTAGGCAGCCTTGCCCCCTATTGGTTTTGCCTCAGTGAGCAAATGTCAACACCATGAAAAATGCAAGTAACATCTTCCTTTTCTTATGAAGGCAGGTTGAGCCTCACCACCCCCATGAAAGTGTTTTCAGATTCCCCTGAGTCCCCAGTACTCGCTTTGAGAAGTACTGCATTGGCATGACGCTGAAAATATATACAGTCATCTTTCTCCTTTGTTTGCAAGTTTTAAGTCATTTTTCTTAACATTTCTGACTTTTGCACAAATATGCAGAGATCATTCACCCCAAATTAGGAGCATGGAGGGAGCAAGGAAGGGAAGCAGTCTGGGGGCAGTGACCTTCCTTGCCATCACCCCCACCCCATGGATGAGATATGCGAGCCAGACCACTCATGAAGGGGTGTTTTTCCCAAATCTGGCTCTGCAGGATGAGGTGCATAATGAAAGCCGGCGGTAAGGCAGGAGATCTCCCTGAAAGCAGATCTGAGCACCCGAATGCAATCACGGCGGGCCTGCAAGTTTCCTATCATAGCCAAGTGTCTATTCACCATTAATCAACCAAGTTAATTAGTAGATAATCACTGTCCCTCAGGGCATATTCTGCTCCCAAACTCCCAGAAGATAAATTAATTTACAAGAAGAACAAACCCAACTCTTTTAAGAGTTAGTGTGAGTCTGGGATTTTGTCTAAAGCCTGTAAGTAGCACACTAATGCTTCCTTCTTCAAGTTCCCTTGGCCCCAGGCCTCGTGTTTTGTGGATGGAGCTATTGCAGAAAAGCAAGAAGATGATGCAAAACAGGACAGATCCATCACTCATCCATTCCACCAAGACCTCCTCTGCCCTGTCCTGTGCTAGGAGCCTGGGTTAGAAAAAGGATTTCTGCTCATATCCAGGAGGAAGAAAGCCTCCAAGAAGGATTCAAAAGATAATTACAAACAGGGAAAAGAGAACAATGCCCTGGCACCATATTAGGATGGTATCTCTGCCCTGGTCTGGTGTTTAAAACACTACTGCAAAGCAAAGTCCTCTCCTTCATGATACAGAGGTTGGGGAGCAGTTAACAGTCACAGGTTGGTAGAAGACATGCAACACCTGGGAAGAAGCAGAACATGGTGCAGCCATGTCCCGGTTTCCGAGACAAGGCAAGAGTCAGAACAGCCCTTGCAGATGAGTGAGAGCAAGAGAAGAGGGTTGCCGTGTGGAGGGCAAAGGGTACCAAGTGAGAGACTGGTGCCATGACTGGGTGCGCACTGCAGCAGTAGTCAGTGTGCCCTGCGGGGGGGGGGGGGGGGGGGGGGGGGGGGGGGGGGGGGGGGGGGGGGGGGGGGGTGCCAGAGGGGAAGAATGAAGCCTACCTAGGAGACCACTGCAATGTCCCTGAGAAAGGCTCATAGTTTGGATAGCAGTGGTGATGATGGGTAGAGAGCATGATGTC
>PVJA010019622.1:0-38169 GCA_004027025.1 Myocastor coypus | reverse complement strand
CACTTAGGCAATAGCTCCCCAATGTTAGGGCTAGGAACGTCAAAATTGTTTAAAATGAGTGAGTCACTTAAGTAGTCAGGGATGTTCTTCCTAAGTGGGAGACCTGTTGCAAGATCTCTCTCTCCCCCTCCCTCCCTCCTCTCTCTCTCTCTCTCTCTCTCTCTCTCTCTCTCTCTCTCTCTCTCTCTCTCTCTCTCTCCTTCATTAGCTAATGTAATATCCGTGCGATACCTCTGGTTGTCTATACCATTCTGCCAAAAGGTGTTTTCAATAGGACATTAATAGGGACTCCAGAAACTTGAGTGGTTCATATGCTGAAGATACTACCTGGTATGGACTTTATTCTTTTAATGGAGCTGGTTCCAATAAAAATTGCATTATTTGTCTTATACAGTCCATCTAATGATTAAAATGAAACTCATATTTATGGAAAGGTACCCATAAATTGTTCTGCTTAGTTATGAAATGACCACTGTATTTAATCTCAAACCTAAAAAATAAAAACCTATAGGGTTCTTTTAAGGAAAAATGCAGTCATGTGTCACTTAACAATGATAATGTGTTCTGAGAATGTCAGTAGACCATAACATTGTTGTGGAAATATCATAGAGTGTATTTGCACAAGCTAAAGTGACTGTAACATCAGTAGGTAATAACATCTTAGGGGCCCACCTTTATATATGTTGTCCATTATTACAAGGTTCAGGACTATTTGTGTACCCCAACTAAATATGTAATGATTAAAATTTGAGCTTCTGCAAATATCTGTAAGCCCTTATAGGTGTATAGTTCAGAAAGAAGCCAGTGTCATATCCAGCTCTTTAGCACCTATGTTTGATCAGATGCTATGGCGATAAGTAGTGAGATGGTACCTTTCCATTAACTTTTAGTAGGGGCAAGTAACAGTGAAAGTGACAAATGCTTTGTGCCATGATTTGCTATTATGCCTCATTTACTAAGTTCTGAGAAAAATAACTTTAGGAAACATACTTAAGTAAAATTTAGGTTTCCAGAAAAAAATAAATGAACTAGACTACTTCATGGACTTACCACAACTATCAAAAGAAATCTGAAGATTCTGTAGGTGATAGAAGCTCCCCAGCCAGCCAGCAGACTAGAGGAGTAATGATGAGAAGGAATCTCCTTTAAGGCAAGTAAGCCTTCGGCCAGCCTGGCCCTGCACCCCGCGACCTCACACCGGGAGGTGGGATGCTAGGGATTTGCAGTTGCTCTACGCCCTCCATCTTTCAGGAAGGATTCTTGCAGCTTACAAAGAAGTAAAATTATTTTAGTGCGCAAACAATTTCTCAAAAAGGGAACAAATGCAAATGTAGTTAAGGAGATGGCCTATATAAGAAATCCTAGGTTTGGCATACTCTAAACTCCAAGCCTTTTTTCAATCCTGCAAAAGAGGAATTCAAAACAGGTACATAGATCTAAGCGGTAAACAGAAGAAAGCCCAAGTAGAAGTTCAATGGGAAGGACGGCACAGACCTTAACAGTGATGTAAATAATAGCGAATTGGAACTACATACGTAATATACCCAGCGAAAAGAACAGGGGGTAAAGTAATATTTGTAGCACAATCTATTGTAAAATTAGTATTCTATGAATCATAAAAGTTGACTAGATGGTCTTGTCAGTTCTGTGAAAAATGATAACTGTGTTAACTGGAAATTTTGGTTAAGGAAAGAATCATTAAAAATCAATTTCTGTTTTAGGCTGCAAAATATGATTTTTTAAATTTTAAGTTTTTAAGATTTTTAATTTTTTAAAATTATTTATTTATTTTGTATAGGGTCTTGCTACACAGCTCAGACTTGCGATGCACCTCCTGTCTCAGGCCCCAGTGTTGGGATTATAAGGGTGCACCACCATACCTGGTTTCGGCGGCCAGCTTGGCATGGGGCCAGCATGGGATGTAGTACTGGGGAGTGAACCCTGGTCCTTGTGCTTACCAGGCAGGCATTTAGACCACTGAGCTATCTTTCCCACCCCTGTTGGCCAATTTTTGACATAGTTATATTGGTTCTTATGTATGACTTATCTGAAGTTATCTTCCATACTCCTTATATTAACACCAATAATAGAATATATGAAACATTTACTTCTTAAATAGATTAAAAACTTAGAGGTGGTTATGAAGTCCATTGGCTGGACTCAGATTTCTGTAATCAATTTCCAATGTGTACATTTCTCACACACATAATCCAAGAGCCATATTTTTAGCATTGTACAATTACTGAATTTTTTCAGAGCACTCAATTTTTCAAACTATTAGTTTTATAGAAATGTTCTTTTCGTATCAATTTTTGGCCCATTTCTTAATTATATTTGAATTATCATATCATTAGATTTACCACACGTGGCATACTCTTTTGGAATAAACATATCTGGCTCTTGCCCACCGCAGTCCACTCCATTTGAGGATAAGCAGCTAGGAGCACTCAGTACACAGCAGGCATTAGCTAGCACGCTGCATGGACAGCGAATGTCAGTCAGTCTGCCAAGATAATGTCCATCAGCTATGAAAGCTACCCTATTTGCATCCAAGTCATAATTATGGTTATTTTTGTATTACTTTAGTTCGGCCCTTCCTTTGCTTATGGGAATGTTTAAAATATTCTTCTGTAGTTTAAACATAAGCTATGTTATAGATACCAGGTCAGGTTAAAAAAAATGGCAGTAACTAAAACAGTATGATAATGCAGCACTGCAGCAGATGGCAGAGTTCTTCAGATAAACCCAGTTACTGGTAATAATTTAGTAAAAATTAAATCTTGAATAAGGAAGGAAAAATTAATAAGTGATACTTAGAGCTATCAACTTTCAGTTTGAAAATAAATGTAAGTCAAATCTAAATTGATTTAAGATTTTTAAAAATCAGGCCAAAGGAAGATGGAGTAGAGATTTGATAAAGGTAGAGGAATTCAAAAAAAATCATAGAAATGGTAGCATCATGGGAGATGGCAAGATCTGCATCTCTTGTGGAAAATGTGAAGAGTGAGGCCTGTTTCAGATGCCCATTTCTTTAAACATGTCTACCCACCCCAGGGTGCTGATTTTAGCCACTTGTGTTCTGGGAGCTCGTTTTCTTAGATAGCAGAGAGGGTTATGAAGAGTAGAAGGTGTTTGGAAAGCAGAAAGGAAGTGTTTAGGTGATAGAGGGAAGCTAAGCTGTGGCTTGAAGTGAGCAGGAGTTAGATAATGAAGGCATGGGAGCAGAAGGTGACTACACAGAACAGAACGGCTTGGGCCACCAGAGTCACATGAGGAAACAGACCTTGGGGATGCCTGGAGCAAAGAATACATGCTGTGTAGCTAGAGGTGACCCTGGAGAGGATGTGGGAATCTTGCCTGTGTGTTCAGACCTGAACTGGGGAAAGCCTGTGGCAGGTTTTAGGTGGAGGATGATCCAGCTGTGCAGAGACTGGATGTGAGCTGGCAGGCAATGAAAGCGGGGAACCTGAGAGAGGAAGAGGCAGAGCCAGGGTCTGAAAAGTAGACTGGGGAAGAAGAGAGTTCTGGTGGGAAATCCAAAGGACCTGGCGACTAAATCTGGGGAGGAGGAGATAAACCAGGAAGACCTACACTCAGGATGACATGTGCCATCTGTTTGTTGAAAACCAGTCATGCCAGGAGGGGAAATTCATCCAGGTTCTCATTTTCCAGTTGAATATTGGAAATGATTACCTTTTCTGCCCAGTGTTATCTGTAGGAGAGAAGAGTTGGATATCTTGAATATATTTTTCTATACCCGCAAAAATTTGTTTCCACTCCCTCATGAATAAAATTTGCCTAATTCTGGTTTTCATTTAAGAGTTTCTCATCAATAGCGGCCTTAGGCAGCTATAGGCAAATTTGTCTCAGTGGATCCAGATCATCTCTTCTATGTTGTCACCTTAATATGCCTTTTTTTTTTTTTTTTCTTTTTTGTGGTACCAGGGATCAAACTCAGGACCTTGTGTTTTCCAGGCAAGCATTTATTCCACTGAGCTATCTCCCTGGCCCCCTAATATGCCTTTTTCTAAAAGGTATATTTAAATTAATTAAAAATATGAAAGTACAGACACAGATAGGAAGAAACAAATATACTAGACTGCAGAATGAGTATAGTCATATAACCATGAGGCATTAAAATCATTGAGCATCCCAGCAACCTGAAAAGAAATGGAAAAAAAAGAGACAAGATTGATGGTATTGTGTTCACTAGTGAAAGAAGCTATATACATTCATCCATTTACTGTGAAAATAAAAATAGTCTGATAGGGCTTCTGATTGAAGACCTAGAGTGCTGCACTGGAAGGATCCCAACACGTACCTTTCTGAAGCTTTTGCTGAATGTATTACCTCGCACTTTACCAAGGAATGCCTTCATTAAGAATTTGTAAGTGTAAATATTCATAAATCGGAAAGGTCATTTTTGTTTATTGCAAAGACATTTGCTGAGGCCTTTATAATCAAGGATACAAAAATGAGAAGCTTTGTTTCTGCCCTCCAAAAATTCATAGACTCTTCAGGCAGGCAAAAGTGTAAGCAGATGATTGTGATATAATGAGCCTGTTACTCTTAATAGTTAACTCAGGAGTACCAGGAAGCCTGCAGAAACGGAAATGTGTAAATAAGCCTTTGAGGAAAGAGGTAGAGAGTGTTCATGTGGAAGCCACAGCAAGTGTGAAGAAAGGGTGTGTCTGTGAGTCTTCCCTGAAGACTGAGTGTGGGGCCGTAAAGCTAGAGAGTCATACGTCAGCTCTCAGGAGTTTTGTGGGCCCCACCACGGGACTTGATGTTATGCTGAGGAAGATGGTGCTCCACAGAATGATCCTAAGCACAGTACTTGATGATATTTTATGTGGAGAGGGTTACTCAACAGCAGTAGAATAATTTGGAGTAAGTCTTTTCTGGAAAGCCAAAGAACAGAACTTTGCAACGTGCCAATTAGCAAAGATGAACTCTCCAGGTAGGATACTGGCAACAGAATGGAGAGAAAGGGATATATTTAAGAGCTACTGAAGAAGTAGAATCATTGGTACTGGGTGATTGGTAGCTGTAAGAGACCAAGTTAAAGATGAGAATCAAGTGTAGATCTCCAGGTCCTGGTTTGCGTGCAATATTGCATTGGCAAGTAATTTACTTTTCACTGAGAAAGAACCGTGTTGAAAGCCCTATCAAATCAGCCCTTTTCAGTTTCTGGACTCTAATAATGGAGAAACTGCTAAATAAGGAAATTTCTAGAAGAGCACAGGAGGCATTTTAACTTGCCTGTGTACCGTTCATACCAGCTCAGCAGCAGCTGTGAAGATGATGGGCTGGCCCGTGGTCCTGGGTAGCTTGCTGGTGCCACAGGAACAAGCACAGACCTCATTCAAAAAATGTTGGTGGGTTGTTTTGATCTTAACCACCTGAAGAATCGCTTCAGAAGTCTTTCACCTTCCTCAGAGCCATCTTAAAAGTGAAACAAACTCCAATGGATGTTTGTCAAAAACATTTTAAAGACCAATTTCCTTAAGCTGAAGCAACCTACAATGGTGAAAAGCAGACGAAACAGCCTAAGAGGAGGCACATACATGGGGGAATAAGCTTTGAAAAACTTACTCTGTGTGTACCAGGAAATTCACATCACCACACACATACCCAAGTAAGATGCTAGGAGAAAAAAACAACTGTGAAAACCGTAAGTATTTGTCTCTGGCTGACCAAGCAGGAAGGTTAGAGCAGAGTTGTGTATTGTTAAGCATCCAGGAGTCCCACACAGAGAGTCTGCAGTGACTACAAGATGATTGTTTGTGTCTCCACATACTTAAAGAAATATGTCAGGTCATTGCCAATTGCAGACTTCATTGACCAAGCACCTCAATCTCCAGCGGAATACACTCTACAAAAAACAGTGTAGAAAAGTCACTAAATAGCTACAGCCTCCAAAAGGTAGCAAACCATGGGGAGCCTATTTCACATTACTACAGTACAAAATTCCCACTTTTCATCAAAAACACAACAAAGCACAAAACAAAAAGGAAATTATAGCCTATTAATAGGAAAACTTAACCTATCTTAGAGAAGCCCAGATATTGGGCTTGTGGGACGAAACTTTAAATCAGCTGATTGAAGAGATAAAATCACAGGTAAATAAAAACTGAGAAAATAATAATGGAGATGATTAGTCAAGAGAAATAAAAAGAGCCAAATTAAAAGTCAAGTTAAAAGTTAACTAAATGGAACCATCACTAATGAGGTCATCAAGAGATTTGTTAAACAGAGAAAAGTTTAAGATATATCAACTGAAATTCAATTTGAATAGTTGAAAAATAAAAGAATGAAAAATTAGCAGAGCCCAAGAGACTTGCAGAAAACCATCATGCATGCCAGCATGTCTAAAGGGAGACTGAAAAAAATCTCAATATTTACATGCTAAAAAACTTGTTACAAGGGCCAGGGAGATATAGCTCAGTAGAATAAATGCTTGCCTGGCAAGCGCATGGTCCTGAGTTCAATCCCCGGTCCCAGAAAAAAACAAAAACAAAAAAAACTTGTTACAACAAAAGATACATGGTCAAAGCCAATGGTATATGTGTTCAGAATGACAGGGAATACTCTAAAGTAAATGAACAGTAATGTGTCTTTTACAGTAATAATTTTTAAAACTTTAACCTTACCATTATGGGAGAGAGCAAGGAAGAAGGAAGCAAGAAAGACATGGAGCGAGAGAAAGAGGGAAGAAGGGGCAAAAAAGTATTTGAAGAAAGAACAGAAAACTCAACTTTGATTAAAAAGCTGAACATCCAAGAAGTTTGACCAACTCCATTGTACTCTAAGAGAACTGCACCAAGATACATTGCAAACTGTCAACAAAGACTGGGAAAAAATATTATATGCAGCAGCAGAGGAGCAACTCATTACATACAAGGGATTCTTAATAATATCATTCCCTGATTCTTTGCAGAAACCATAAAACAGGGAGATGATATATCTGTAGTTCTAAAAGAAAAACTCTATCCAGAATTCTTTATCAAGTTATTCTCAGAAATAAAGGAAAACTCAAGATATTCCCAAATAAAAGCTGAGGAACTTCAGACGAAGGTTCACAAGTTTGAGGCCAACCAGAGCTACATAGCAGGACCCTGTTTCAGAAGTTTTTTAAAAAGGTAAAAGAAGGGCCAGGGAGGTAGCTCAATGGCATAAGCATTGGCCTGGCAAGCGCAAGGTTCTGAGTTCTATTCCATGTACCACAAAAATAAAAATAGATAAACATTTGGGCCAAGGAGATAGTACCTACCTGGAAAACACAAGGTTCTGAGTTCAATCCTTGGTACCACACACACACACACAAAGCCTGGAGAAAGGTAAAAGAATTTATTGCTAGTAGATCTGCCTCCACAATATGTTAAAGGTCATCTTTTAGGCATAAATGAAAGAATACTAGACCTATATTCTGTAACTCTTTATACAGGAAAATAAAAATGCAATATAACTGCGTAAGTGAATATAGAAGCTAATATTATAATTCTGTTTGCCACCCATTTTTTTTGTTCATATAGGTTAACAAGCCAAATGTGTAAAACAATAATTATAAACCTATCTGAATGGGCACATGGGTATGTTCTTCCTAAAGTGGTACTCAAACAAAAGGTGGAGTTTGACTCAAGTACTAAGACTAGTAAGCTTAACAGTGGTGCACTGGTTGATACAGTCTGTCAACTTGTGAAATTTAGAAGTTTAATTAAGTGACTTATCAGGGAGCCAGGGTTCTTACTCTGTAAATTTCCTCTTCTTGTGCAAGAGGAGGATGTAGACATTGTGTGAGTCCTACACCTCCACCACAGGGTAGCCTGTTTATAATATAAGGCTGGGAGAGAGGCAGCTGCTGCTGCTCCTCCCTTTGCTCTTTGCTGTTTTCTGGCATGGTGAACTGCTGCCCTCTACTGTGTGCCACTCTGCCTTAGAGCCAGGGGAGTATGGACTGAAACCTCCACAAGCCATGAGCTAAACAAACCTTTCCTCCCTTAATTCTGGGTGTTGGGTATTTTGTCCCAGCAACAGAAGAAAGGTAAGTGAGACAAATGGGTAGCTGAATGAGGTCATCTTAACATTTTTCAGAAACCTTTGGAGGTGCAAATGAACAAGCTACCATATTCGATTTAGATCCTCTACCAAAATGATAACAGAAAGTTCAAGTCCAAATAATATGTAAATTGGAGAAAAAGTCAAGTGGGAAGCATGTGATCTTTATTCCTTCTGCCTGAAACAGCTCAAAAATGCCATTAGGAAAAGTAAACAGAAATATTCCAGGAGCCACACTTCAAAATCTGTATACAATGCAATCCTTAATAATTTGGTTTATCCAAGTGACACTGTGGGAAGAAGAATCCACTTAAAATTGGGTGGCAGCCTCCTTAATAGGCTTGTTTGGACAAAGCAAAGCAGAATAATATGGAGCATCACTTTGGAAACTTTTCTGGTGTCTGTAAGTAGCTCACAGCAAAGACACTAATTTGAATTCCTTGAGTTTCCGTTGTCTACAAAAATAACCAAGTATCACTTACAGTAAGGGGGTGTAGCAGTGGTAATAATAACATAAAAGAGGAGGATAGAACTGCGTAAACTTTTTTTTTGTTTGTTTGTTTGAGACAGGGTCTTGATATGCAGTTCAGGCTGGCCTTGAGCTCACTTTTGTAGCCCAGGCTGGTCTCAAACTCGCACCGATCCTCCTGCCTCAACCTCCCAAATGCTGGGATCACAAGCGTGCACCACCACACCTGGCACGTAAACGTTGAAGCTAAAATGAAATTCAGACTAGGTTGTTGTTAATTTGTGATTTGTAACCACTTAAATTGAGAAAATTGGGGTAACCCACTAGGGTCCCCCTCTTGAACAGAAGCTTTCTTTCTTAATTCTTCAATAGATTGAAAAAAATTATATTCTAAACCTCAAAAAAATAAAGTTGAGAAAGTTATTTTAAAATGTATTTGGAAAATTAAATGAGAATAGGATCAGAATAGAAAAATGTATGGATTAAATGTGAGAAGGCAGAAACTGAGGAATTGGGGGAACAAAAACCAATATGGCATACAGAAAGCAAATAGCAAAATGCAGAAGCAAATTCTCCAAACTCAGTAACTGCTTTATATATTGGTGGACTAAACTGTCCACTTAAAAGGCAGAGTTGAGAAGACTGTGCTTTAAAAAAAAAAAATCCAACTATATAATGTTTTCAAGAAATTTAGATTAGACCCAAAGACATAAATGGTTGAAAGTGAAAGGATGGAAAAAAAGATATTCCATGCAAATAGTAATCAGAGGGAAGCGGGAGAGGCTGCGCAAACATCTGAAAAAGTAGTTGTTAAAACGAGAATGTTGCATTCGTAATGATAAAGGGGATGTCTGAGCAATAATAGACAATGGATGATCACAAGTATGGTAATTTTTTTTTTAATTTTTATTTATTTATTTATTTATTTTTGTCTTTTTGAGACAGGGTCTCGCTATGCAGCTCAGGCTGGCCTTGAGCTCACTTTTGTAGCCCAGGCTGGTCTCGAACTCACACTGATCCTCCTGCCTCAGCCTCCCAAGTGCTGGGATTACAGGCATGCGCCACCACGCCCGGCCTACCACTTAAATTTTTAAAAAATGTATTACAACAAAAGACATTCCCAGTAATTGTCCTCAAGGTACTCCTTGCTTTAAACACATTTATTCCATTGTTCTTACCACTTTCTGAGGCAGTTCTAGAAATCCTCTTGCATGAGTGTCTTCAAAAATGTTTTTAAAAAAAATACGGTGAATGCTGCTGCCTTGTCATCCAACAGAAATGGAGAGAAGATTCAAATTATTATATCATAAGTGAAAGTAGGAACATTGCTAGTGACCTTACAGAAATCAATGTTTAAGTTTAAAAGAGAGTGCTATGAAAATTTGTACCCCAAAAGTTGCTTAATCTGAATGGAGAAAATTCCTAGGACACACTGACTACCAAGACTGACAGAAGAAACTGAAATTCTAAACAGACTTACAACAAATACAGAGATCAAATCAGTAATCATAAATTTTTCATAATTAGAAAAACCCAGACCTAGGGGAACTAAGTGATAAATTCTATTAAAATGTCTAAAGTAGAGTTAATGCCATTGTCTTTCAAAACTCTTCCTAAAAAATGGAAGTGGCAAGAATAATTCCTCAGTCATTTATGAGGCCAACATTGTACCAGTGCCAAAGTCAAAAAACATCATGAAAGAAACCGCAGATCACTGTCCTTTGTGACTATCGTAGCAGATGTACCCGGCACCATAAGCAAACTAAGTGCACACATATACTAGAAGGACTGTGCACTGTAGGTAGGAGTGATTTTTTGTTAAGGAATACAACAGTGGTTCATATAAAAATCAGCTGATGTAAAACATTTATAGAATGAAGAGGCAAAGTGCATGAAGATCTCATTTGACTCAGAAAAACTTGTTTCACAAAACCCAGAACTCTTTCATGATTAAAAAAGACACTCCAAAAACTAAGCATAGAAAGAGAGTTCCTCAACTTGGGGGAGTTCATTTATAAATGGCTTCCAGTTAGTGTCCTACTCAGGAATGATGAAACAGTGATAACCGTTCCCCTCAGATCCGATGTAAGACATGACGCCATTACTCAGCATGGTGCTGAAAGTTCTCACCAGGACAGTTAGGTAAGAAAGAAAAATAAAGGCATGAAAACTCCGTTATCAACAAAAATGACCGAGTATCATTTACAGTAAGGGGGTGTATCAGTGATAATAATAACATAAAGGAGGAGGATAGAACTGCGTAAATGTTTTTTATTGAAGCTAAAATGAAATTAAAAAGAATTGAAAACCTGAGCTGACATTTGTTAGAATCATAGAAACATTACAACATACACAAAACCTGCTAAACATAATAAATTAAGTGTTGTTTTAAGATGCAAAGTGGAAACAAATGTCAGTTTTATTTCTATGCACTAATAAAAAATCTGAAAAAGTGAAAATTTCATTTATAGTATCTTCACAAGGGATAAAAAGCTAAGAAATAAATTTATGTTGGAGCAACAATACACTGAAAGCTACAAAACATTACTGAAGGAAAACATAGAAAAGAAGACGACACTGAGTTAATACTGTCCAGGTGACAGTGCTACACAAAGTCATCAGTGGCTCCTTTCAAAAGCCCAGCCTCTTTCAGAAATGAAAATAGTGACTTAACAATTCATGTGGAACTGCAAGAGACTCCAAATAGCTAAAGCAATCTTCAAAAGAAGTAAGATTGGAAACTTGAAACAAGGACACAATGATCAAACAATGTGGTATTAACATAGAATTCAACCAAAACCATTCAATGAGGAAAGAACGGCTGAAAATTTCAAAATTTTGCACATTTTGATGGTCACATGCAAAAGAAGAAGAAGAAAAGAATAGGGAGGAAGAAAAGAGGGGAGGTAGCATCAGTGGAAGAAGAAGAGAAAGGGGGAGAGGTGGAGGAAGCAGTAAAGTTGATGCTTACCTTGCATGACACACAAAAATTAATTCACAGGGAATAAAGCACCTAAACATCAGAGCTAAAACCACACAGCTCTTAGAAAAAAACATAACATCATGAAGTTGGCTATGTTTCCTTAGACATAAATCAAAAACAGAAGAAAAATAGGTAAATTGGACTCCTGAAAATGAAAATTAAAAGCTTTAGCCTCAAAGAAACATAATTAAAAACATGAAGAGGCATCTCACAGAATGGGGAAATATAATTGCTCATCCTTTATCTGGTAAGGACTTGGTAACCAGAATTATGTAAAGAACTCTTACTATTTAAAAACAGAAAATTAAATATCTACAAATGAGCAAATGGGTTGAAGAGACATTTCTCCAGAGGATAAAAGTGACCTACAGGAACACAAACAAATGCCAAAAATTTATAGACATTAGGGAAATGCAAATCAAAATAACAGTGAGATAAGGTCCACACCACTACAATGGCTATTATCAAACAGGCAATAACAGGTGCTGACAAAAATAAGTGGACTCTCCTATACTGGTGATGGAAATGTAAAGCATTGCAGCCATTGTGGAAAACAGTTTGACAGCTTCTCAATAGATTAAACATAGAAGTATCATGTGACTCACCAATCAGACATATATATATATATATATATATATATATATATATATATATATATATACTATATATATGTATATATACTATATATATACAGTAGTTGAAAACAGTATAGTATATATAGTATATATATAGTATAGTATATATATATACTATATATATATAGTAATTGAAAACAGTTGCTCAGACAAAAAGTCATACAAAAATGTTCGTATCAATGCCATTCACATCAACCACAAAGTGAAAACAATGTAATGTCCACCAGCTGATGAATGATAAACAAAAGACGGTGCATTGATACAATGGAACATTCAGCCATATACAGGTTTTAGGTGCTGGTACATGCTATGAATGAATGGTGAAAGCATTATGTTGAAGGAAAGTAGCCGCACACAAAAGGTCACATACGCAGCATTCCATGTATAGTTTATGGAGTATCCAAAGTAGGTGAAATCCATAGAAAGAAAGCATATTTGTGGTTTCAGGTGATGGAAGAAATGTAGTAGATTGAGGATTTTTTTTCGGAGTTGATTAAAATATTCTGCAAACGTCTGGTAGTAATGGTCTTACAACTATGTAAATGTACCAGATGCCACTGAATTATACATTTTAAAATGGTGCTATTGTTATTGTACTACAATAAAAGTAAAAATAATGGCATTATTAGCTATTTTGAAATAATTTGAGACACACACAATAATTTGAGAGACGTTAGAAGAATACAAAGAGCCTCTGTGTATCCTTCATTGGGGTTACCTAAAGGTTGTGTTTTGTCATGTTTCCTTTACCATATTTATGCTTGCTTTCTTTCATCTACCCCCCTAATCCTCTCCCCTTTGCTCTCTGCTTCCCAGCCCCCATATTTTGCAGACATTTAAAGTTTGACAGTTTTTCCACTTGCAGCCTTTATAGAGAAAGAGCCAGACATGGTGGTGCATGCGTGTAATCCCTGCACTCAGGAGGCTCAGGCAGGAGGATGGCCACAAGTTTTAGGTCAGCCTGGGCTATATAGTAAGTTCAAGGTCATCATGAACTGCATAGAAAGACCTTGAATTACAAAACACATAAGCAAAAATTTTCCTTATAGTATCACATATTGTATTAACAGCAGTCCCTCACTTACTGCAGATGATACGTTCCCGACACGCCTGAGATAGGTGAAAATCAGCCAAGTATCAACATTATATTTATTTTAATATATATATATATATATATATATATATATATGCTTTATAGACCCTTCCCAGACTCTTATAACCCTTTCCCACTCTTTTAAAAGCACTTCTAATAATGTTCTTGACCATTTTATAAACTCGTAAACCTACACAATTTTAATAGCATATGTGTACTGCATGGTATTGCAAAATCCCATGATATAGCAAAAAATCTATGATAGATAATTTATATTAATATTTTTTGAAAACCCAAAGCAGTGAGTGAAAGTGAAACCATGAAATAGCAAGGAACTACTATACTTTTCAGTTCCTTTCCCTTAGAGCAGTTTCTCATGATTTTGACAATTTTGAAGAAATTATGCTCTGATTTTATAGAATATTCAGTTTGGGTTTGTGCTAGGTTTCCTACAATTGGATTTAGGTTATACATTTTGGAGAGATAACACTGCAGCCACAGCGTGTCATTCTCAGGACCTCACTTTGTCTCCTCACTGAGATGTTGACTTTGACTGTATGGCTCAGATAGATCTTCCTGGACACTACACTAAATGTTGTCTCTCTCCTACGATGCTTAATAAGTATTTTGAAAGATTTTGAAATCTTGCAAAAAATCCTGCTTTTCATCAACCATTCACCTACTAGCATTAGCATCTGTTCAAATATTCTTGAAACTACTACTAACAGTTTTTGTCTGATGGTGATTTTCTAATTTTTTTTAAAAAATTACTAGAAAATTGAACTCAGGCCCTTGTGCTTGCCAGGCAAGCACTTATGCTGCTGAGCCATCTCTGTGGCCTTCTGATGGTGATTTTCTAATTCCATCATTGCTCCTACATTTGTTAGGTGGTGTTCTACTGTGAGGAACAGCGTTTGCTGCTCTTCCATTTATTCATCAGTAACTATATATAATTAAATATAAATAAGAATATATTCACCAAACAAATAAATATCAGATCTCAGATTCTTGCTTTTCTCCATCACTGCCATTTAATTTTATGCCAGGGTTGTCACTGATTTGGCCAATGAAAGCTCTTTCCTGCTGGTCCGTGGCTGTTTTTAACCTGACCTGACAATTTGAGCCCTGCCTTACTGATGGACATTACCAAATATCCAGGCAAAGCTGTACCTCAACGCTATAATTATCCAGGTCTTCAAGGAGTCCTAGTTCCTTTGAAGGAAAATTGGTGTGTACGAACCACACCTGGGCCCGTTATGGTAGCTATTAGGGAAAAGATCAAAAGTGAACTTTCTACCTAAAGAAACACTGAAGTGTATTAACACACAGGCTTTTTGATTGTTGCCTGGTGCCAGGGATCAAATTCAGAGTCGTGCATGCTTTACTGCTACCCTATCCTTCTGGCCCCCTTATGTGGTTCTCCAAATGGACAATACATGAAAATATTAGGAAAAATACACCTTTTCTCACAGCCTTCTACGGAATTTGTTTTTCATTTATCATACTTTCTGTCTTAGCCCACTTTCATCAGTATAGCAGAGTAACTGAGCCTGCGTAATTTATAAAGAAGAGAGGTTTGTTTCTTACAGTTCTAGAGGCTGAGAAGTCCAAGTTCAAGATCCCTGCATTTGGCAAAGACTTGTACCTTATCATCACATGGCAGGAGGTAGACGGGAAGAGAGAGTGAGAGGACAGGAGGGAACCAAACTCATCTTTTCGTGAAGAACGTATTCCCAGGAATACAAACTTATTCCCCCCAAAACAGCACTAATCCATACATGTTCTAATGAGTTATTTCCTACTTTATCATTGTTGCATTGAGGCTTATACCTCCAACCTCTATTTTTGAGGGAACTCATTCGCATTATAACCTATTTTTCTAGTCCTACGTAGGAGTAAACATTTATACAGAGTCGCAAAGATGTTGCTTATGCCTTCTTTCTCTCACTGACATGAAATCCTAAATATCTCTACATGAATGCAAGGCGTGGTGGGTCTTTCTCCTCACCTGCTGAGCTCCAGTGCCCCATGCACTGAGTCCTCCCTCCTTCCTTGGCCTGTGTTTCTTGTTCATTTTCATCACTGCTGGGACAAAATACCCAACAGCCACCACTTGCAAGGAGAAGAAGTTTGTTTTTGGCTCACGTCCCAACCCATAGTTAGCCGACTCCAAGGCAGGATGGAATGGCATAGGGCTTGACAGAGAAACAATTGCTCACCTATGGCAGACAGGAAGTGGAGTCGGGGAGGGGCCAGGGAGAGAGATGCAGCCTTCTGCCTCACGCCCAGGTGACCTGCCTCTTCTGAGCCGGCCCACCTCCTAAGAGCAAGCCAGCTGTGACACAGTCGCCTTCCGATGGTCCTGCCTCTGGCTGCACAAAGCTTTAGAGAGACGTCTACATATAAACCACAGAAGTGTGTAGAGAGGTAGCTCATAGGACTCAGCTGTTGCTCTAGCCCTAAAACTCCATCGTCTTTGTTTTTGTTTGTGAATTTATTCCTTCAAATAAATTCCTAGAAGTCAGAAAAGATGTTTAAAGGAATGTGACACAATGTATTTCCCTCCCCATCTTTGCTATTTGTATGCCTTCATTATTTCTTTATCTTCATGGATGTGTAGGGCTCAAGAATGGGCTGAAGTTGCATTGGTCATCATCTGAGTGACAAAGCAACAAAGGCCTGCCAGATGCCAGATCCTGTGTGCGCAGTTCGCGGACACCTGCTGGGTGTACAGGTGCATGTGTGCCTTGGTCCTCACAGCCAATGTATGAAGTGGGTTTATCAGAGCAGCCGAGGGGCTTGTCCAGCAGCAGCGGCGAATCCAGGATCCAGCCTGAGGTCTTTCTGGCTGCAAAGCCTTTGAACCTGTCCTTACCACACACTGCACACTGCCATGTCCTATTGGGCAGCTGTCGCATTTGCATCCCCTCGGAGGACACGCCTCCTGCTCTTCTTCAGCATACTCCTGGTTCTAGGATCTGGCCTTGTCTCATTCTACTTAGAAAGGCTTAGCTCATAAACAGACCTGAGAAGAAATGTGGATGGAACAGTCATTAATTGAAGAAAAAGCCTATGGCTTACTAGTAATTGCAGCCTAGAGAGGCCTGCAGTAGTGAAGATGGGGTCTAGGTGTGCATAATAAGATATTCCAATATAAAAGTTGCCAAAATAAGACATGAACAGTGTCCCAAAGCAGTGCATTGTTAACTAGGAGCTTGGACTCCAAACATAGTTGTATCTCCTGTGTACTACTATATGACCTTGGGCTGTCCATTGTCTTGGCCTGTTTTTTCACTTATGTATTGGGCTAATACCAGTATGTTACTTAAGAGTATTTTGTGAAGGTCAACTACATTCTTATATATAAAGTATCTAGGGAGGTGCTTGGCATGTAGTAAATACATAAAAGTATTAATGCTTATTGTCCTTAGTCTTGAACAGTTTACTATTTAAATCACTGATCTAGATAAGGAAATGGAAGATGTGGCTAAAAGTACAAGCTATCTCCTAAGATTCCCCCCTCTAATTCTTTAACAGTAATAACTACCCAATTTTTTAATGAACATATAGCCACTCCAAGAAAGAATTCTATTTCCCAGGGCCCCATACACTTGTATGGGGCCCTGTGTCTCAGTTCTTGTCAATAGCCTGTAAGTGGAAACAGCATGTGGTCACCAGGAAAGGGTTGGACAGAGCTGCTGCCTCACCCCTCCTGCTGCCCCAGCCTGCCTGGCTGGAAGTCACACCTGAAGCAGCTTTCTGGGAAAGGAAGAGACCTAGCATGGTGAAGGACGAGAAGACCCGTGTGATGGGGCGAGATCGGTGGGTGGCTACAGAGAAAGCCTAGAAAAGGGGTCAACATGGAAAGGAAGTGCCCAGGCGGGGTAAAGGAAAACAAAGAGTCATTGTGTTTACATGTCTGGAAGGATGTTAGAGAAAAAAAGTTTGTTTTATCTCACCCTCAACCAGTAGGCCTAAGGGTTTTTTTTTTTTTTTTTTTTCTTGTTTCAGAACTTTTGTTTGTTTATTTATTTTTATGGCTGGTGCAGCATGTGGTGCTGGGGATGGAACCGCGGTCCCTGAAGCCGCCCAAGCTTTCCTAAGCAGGCGCTTTAGACCACTGAGCCATCCTGCCGGGCCCCAGGCCTAATGGTTTTTGACACAGATTTCTATGTCATCGGCCACCGCTCATGTTGTGGCCACTGTAAATGAACCGCCTGTTCCCATTGGGCTACGGAAGTGACTGCCAATGCTCCTTCCCAATGTTAGTCACCTTCTTCTTCCTCATGACTATAACCCAGATGTTATTCTGAATAGCAAAGTGCCGCACTGGAATGCCTAACTTACCAGAATTCTGTAAAACCTCAGGTGACCCTGTGGCAGTTCTGGCCAGTGAGAGGGAAGCTCATGTCTAATGGGGATCAGTAGGACCACAGGTACAGACACCGCCATCCTCTCATGGCCCATCCTTGCCTCTCTGTAGTGCAGATGGAGCATAGGAGAAGCCGCAGTAATCTGTCAGCTCACTCTAGGGATGGCAGAACAGAAGGCCAGAAGAAGCGTGGTCTCTGGAAGCTGGCTTTGCACTGCTCTTCACCTGGGGCTGCTGCCTTCGGGCATGGTGTTAAGGGGCACCAATGCTTTCCACGTTGAAGCCACCGTCATCACGGCTGGCTGCAGCACCAAGCCCGGCACTACGTTAGACCTCAGGGGCTGAAAGGCTTTCTGGTGGAGCTACTGGTTTTTCGCCCAGATGTAAAGAGAATGTCCTCCAACCTGGAGGTCCCAAGGCAGACCCAGCTCCAGGCAGAGAAATGACAACTTTCCTGACTATGGAACACTGGATGCAGAGGCTGGGTGGTGGCACAAGTGCTGCTGACCTGCTCCAAAGCAGTGCTGGGCACAGAAGCAGGATGGGACTCAGTGGCCTTTACAGTCCATTCTAGTGAATTTTTTTTTCTAATAATCAGAAAGTTTAAAAAGACAAAAGCATTGATTTGCATATGCTCAGAGTTATTTGCTGGGTACCTGTTTTTTACTTGCAGCCTGCATTGAGTTACATGATTTCATTAGTTTTTAAAAATACTCAGGTTCAACTCTCTACCCCAGCCCCACCCAGGCTATCTTGTTACTGCAGTTTTAAGTTCTTAATGAAACTCTTGTTTGTATTCTTTTATACTTTTACTAATCAGATTTTTATTAAAACATGACAGTAAAACATAGTGGCATTTTGATTTTTGCATACTAGGGGATTTATTATTTTTGTGTGTAAAGCCATAGGAGTAAGATTCACTCCCAAATGTGTTGGTGGTATGTTTGTGTCTATAAGCTGGCCATTAGGAATCAATTTATTGGCATAGTTCCTGTAAATGTGTGAATACTTTGTACGGGAAAAGGGGAACTTCTTCCTATCACAGTGGAAACCAGAGTAATTGATGGGGTCGATGTACCTAAGAAGGGTTGAGTCTTTATTGGATTCTGTGATGATCTGCGACTGATCCTCATCAAGCCTGAGATAGCAAGCTTGATGTCCTTGTGAAAGTACCCAGTGGTGGACGGCAAGCTGTAAAGGCTCAACAGATGTTTGCTGAATGAATAAATAAATGGATCTACACATCCATCAGGGGTCTACACATTCCAGCTTGGCAGCTTTCTCTAGGTGGTAAACTCAGAACCAGGAGCACCGCACATGCTGGCCATTACAGATCAGCACCCACTGAGGAAGTGGACCTGAGGGAGTATGGAGAAGAGGAGAGAGAGAGGGGGGAGAGGAAGGGAGGGAGGGGGAGGGGGGATAAGCGGTGGCAGCGGAGGCAGCTGGAAGTCCAGAGGAAATGGAATGTCGCTTCATCCCTAAGAGGACACCGGCAGCAAATGTGCTTGTCTCTGGCGACACCTGCTGGTTGAAAGAAATAATTAGCAGACTCGGTCTCTGAAATTGCTCTTACCAGATCTGCAGTACCGAGGGGAGAAGTGTTTTAACAGTTGAACTCCAACAGCAACAGCTAATATAACCCAACCCACAGTTAAATGGGGGGTGCTAGCTTTTAGATTATTATCCTCTTTTTCTAGCTTTTAGACAGAATCAATATATTGTCTTTCAGGATTTCTACGGAAAGGAATTAGTGAACTTTTCAACTATGACGTTCATTGCTTGGGCTGCTTTAGGGAAACGAGAGCTGAATGCCCGACCCTGTGTCCCAAAGCTTCTGTCCTGTTTACTTCCCTTGTCTTCACGGCCCCGGGCCCATCCCCCACCCCACAGGCCTCAGCAAACTTTAAATGATAATAGAATGTTTGCACGTTGCTTTTCACAGCCGGTCACGCAGGATGGATAAACCATCTGCTTTCTCCCTCCTGCTTCCTGGTGGTCTCTCTCCTTCCTCTCACCTGTCCTCAGCCGTCCTCTGTACAATCTTCCTTTGCCATGGTTTGGTGGAAACACTTGGGATTTGGGCTCCAGTGGATGTCAATTTAGGCCTCAACCCAAATTCCTTGAGGTCAACAACTCACTTCTTCTTTCCTATAGCTGACAAAAGGAATCAATAAAATCTTCTTCTGATGAGTCAGTAAGAAAAAATGTATGTGAAATCTTGAAACCAGTGTCCAGGACATTGCAAGTTCTTAATAAATACTAAATCCTTTATTTTTTAAACTCATCTGCTGAATACCAGTAAGTTGTCACAGGACCAGGGGACACAAGGACACAGTGATAAGCAAAATGTTCCTGCCCTTCTGTGCTATTCTAGGCTCTCCTGCTGGGTTTGCCTCTAGAACAGGTTAACTAAATAATGGCCTTTTTCTGAGCTCAGAGATTTTCTGTCCCAATCTCTCCCTAAAGATTTTTAAGCCCTTTCAGGTATGGAATCTAAGGTCATTAACCGATCCCCCAACCCCCACCAAGAGGGTAGAGGCTAGTCAATATTTGCTCAGCAGACATGGGCCACAGTGCCGGTGGGATCCCCAAAGCCAGAATTTCTGGGCCTGTGGAGTGGCTGTTCAGTCTGCTCAGACGAGCAGCTTGTGCCTGACTGGTCTAGCCCCAAACCAGGAGAAGGCCTCCTGGCCATTCCTGCCCAAGAGTGACTTCTTTTCTGGCAGATAGTGCCTCATAGATTGTAATTTCTTGCTCATCAGCTAAGTTAACAGCCTAAAGCACATTACTCTCCAAAGGTTTGATCCAAAGTTAACCTCTGACTGAGAGGGATAATATTCTTGGGGGACAATCCCCACTGCAACACTATGCTTCTCTGTATTTATCTACTCAGTAGCCTAGACTTGCTCAAGTATTGGCAAATTATGACTGAACAAACTTTGGTAGTAGACATGACAATGAAAATAGAGCCGGGCCAGCCAGATCGCTCAGTAGACTAAAGCGGCTGCTTAAGCAGGGACGGGGACCAGGGTCCAATCCCCAGTGTGCCATGCCAGCCCTGCCCCTGGCTACACACTGAGCTGGTCACCAAAATCCAGCATGGTGGCACACACCTGTAATCCTAGCAGTTGGGAGGCTGAGACAGGAGGATCACTATATATCTAAGCTGCACAGTGAGACCCTGTACCAAATAAAAAAAATAAATTAGATTCAAAAGAAAAGAAAATAGAGCCAAGCACTGAAAAACTAAAAAGACCCAAAGGCATTGATTTACAAGCTGAAGAACCCTGCTGTGGGCATAAAGATATGTGTTAAGAAACATGGCACTTTGCAAAGCATTGGCACTTGTGAATAGCACAAACGGAAGCATCGGCCACAGGGCGGCTGCAAGACAAAGCTGGCAGCTGAGATGAGGGGACAGTGATGGTCTTGAAATACTGCCCTGCTTTGAAGAGTCTCAAAAAGTATGTTCAAGGGAGTTATTATTTTAACATTTAAAAGGCTTCACAGGCGAGGGAAGAGTATTGATTGTATCTGCATTGTAGCCATAGAAAAAGACTACCTTTGAGGAAATGCACAAGTCAGAAGAAAAGGCCTCTAGAGAGACCACATATCCTAATCTGGGATTTAAAAGGTTTTATCATCCTACACTCTGAGAAACTTCTTTTTATGCTCCGGAACTCCCAAATTAGAGGTACAGCCGCCCATACATGTAATGCAGGTAGATGATAGTTTTTGAAATTACTTTAGCGATCCCTGCCGTCTGCCCAGTTCAGAATTCTCTCAGAAACCACTATGTCTCCATGCTGCCTACTCCGATGATTAGAGAGCAGAATATATGTCTTTGTACCTTCTGTGCTATGCTACCTGCAGTCTTCCGGAATGTCTGGTGCCCATGCTGTCCCTCAGACCTTTGCACATGTGGCCAGGAGTCTCCTGGCTTCCCATTATCAGAATAAGTGGCTGCTCTTCAGAGATCCTCCCCCCACCCAGAATCCCCCATTCGAAAAGAAGGTACCCCATGGAAAGAATGCAGCACTCCAAGATTGTACCTGAAGAGAGGAGAAAATGCCATTGTTCCATTAATAGGAAGAGGAAAGAGGCTGAAACACTAGATTAAATAAAAATCTGAATCATCTGTAGCTTCTATTATTTATAAGATTGGCCTCAGGCCAGGCATGGTGGTGCATGCCTGTAATACCAACACCCAGGAGGGTGAGGCAGGAGGACTGTCATAAGTTTGAGGCCAGCCTTGGCTACATAGTGAGTTCAAGGCCTGCCTGAGCTACATGGCGAGACTCTGCCCCAAAAAAACTAAAATAAAAGTAATAAATAAATGGTTGGCCTCCTACTGGATGTGTAAATTGCAACGTTCTTTAATTTGCCCCAGAGAGAGATGTACATGGTGGTGTATGAGGGAGTTAAAATACTCTTTTTACTGGGATCACACAATCTTCCTTTATATGCATCTTTCTTTTATCCAAGATAATAGTGTAAAATATGCCAGACACTTATACTGATTATAAACTGCTTCTGTGCTTATTTAAAAAGTATATTCTAGACAGGTCTGATGTTATGTTTCTTTAATATTCAACTGAGCAAAGTGACATAAGAGTCCATTTGGAAAGACACATATACATAGAATAATTCTTGTTGAACAAAGTAATAAATGTCCAGAGTTCTGAAGATTTGTCCATATCATATCTGTGTTGAATATCCTTTCTATGAAATGCTTGGGATTGGAAAGTTTTCAGATTTCAGATTTTGGAATATTCTCATATACATAATGAGGTATCTTAAGGATGGCATGCAAGTCTAAACTTAAAATTCATTTATGTTTTGTATTTATTTCATACATATAGCCCCAAAGTAATTTTATGCAATATTTTCAGTGTGCCGGAGTTTGTATTAGAATCCATCACGTGAGATCAGGCATGGGATTTTCGAATTGAGCATGTTGGAGCTCAGATTCTGTAGTCTTTTGGATTTGCAGGTAATGGTTAACATTTCATGAATCAGTTATATTAGAAACACATACATTGTTTAAGGAACGGTTATGGTTATGGAATACTTACTAAGGAAAAAACTACTGTGTAAGAGCCTGGTGCATGCTAGCTCTTAAAATCTTTGTAAGAGGGACAGAATTGCTCCCATTTTAAAGACGAGAAGATAATGACCCAGAGACTCAAGAAGTTATTTCCGTAAACTGTAGAGCCACACTTACTGACAAAGTTCTGGATTATTGGAGTTCGTATGGTAGTCCATATTTAGAGAAGCAACATAGTTCAAAACTGAGTTTTCCGTTAGGTTTGTGTTACTCCAGAAATCTCCCTTTAATTCTTCCAACACATACGTATGTGATCATTATTTTTCAGACCTGCAAAAAGCCTGAGTCTTTTACAGTAATGTTAGGTCCCTGGGGAAAGTAAACATGGCAATATGGGTGCTGAAGTGTTTTTGCTAAGTGCCAGTCAGGGGAGAGGAGAGGCAATGCTGTTGCTAGGTGACCTCTCCTGCCTGCATCACAGCCTGCATCACAACAGTAGAGTCCCCCAGTCCCTACCTTTCCTCTAGCAGCAGATGCTCCAGAAAAGTGGCACGATACTTACTGTCAGCCAAAAGGATAGATCCTGACTCCACCATACAGACAGGAGAACTATGGCCCTGATCTCAGCTCGCCTGGTCCATCCTTCTCCATGTGGTGCCACAGGCAGACGGACCCCTGAAGAGGGCAGGCATGCCTCACAGGCTAGAGGGTTGGTGCAGATCTTGACAAGGGAACACATTTTGCATAATATTCTAAATAAATTCCTGCCACGTAGCACCTTTACATTGTAATTCTCCTGGGACCAGGTCATGATCTCAGTATCTTATTTGGGGGCATAAACAAAACTAAACATTTCTCCTTTCAAACTCTCAGTAGTATCAAAACCTAAATGAAGAAACGTGTTATAGTTTATGTCTAGTTGTCCCCCTAAAGCCTCATGCAGTCATGGGCAGGGACTTCTATAGATTGAGACTTGACTCATGAATCACTGGGATTATGTGATTTAGTACTGATCTAGAATTTGAGACTTGATCCAGGATCCCTAGGATTATGTGTTTTAAGTACTTCTGGGATTATGGGTGTAGCCTAAGGCAGATAAACTGAGGTGGAGAGCCCGAATGTAATATAAAGAGAGACAGAGACAGACTGAAGCTGTTGCTCTGCTTCCCTTTTGGTTGGTTGCCTCTGTCATGATTGTTGCTGTTCCACCACCATGGACTGGATGTTCTCTGTCCTGTTCCACTCAGCCTTGGGCCAGCCAAATATGGACTGAAACCTCCAGTAACTGTGAGCTAAATAAACCTTTCCTTCCTTCATTTTGAGTATTGGGTATTTGTCCTAGCAATGAGTAAAAAGTAACTGAGACAAAAGGATTTTAACTCATCTTGCCTGGTGTACAGAGCCCAGTGCTGGGATTACAAGCATGCGCCACCATGGCCAGTTCCAGATGGAACCCGCGTCCTTTTACTTGACCGGAAGGCACTTAGACTGCAGATCTATCACCCCAGCCCAAGTTACTCATTTTTAAATTGAATCTTCTATTTTGATTAATGTATTTTAATTCTTTATATATTCTAGATATTAGTCCTCTGTGTGAGAAAGAACTGGCAAAATTTTTCCATTCTGTAGGTTGTCTCTTCTCTCTGTTTCTTATTTCTCTAGCTATGCCAAGCTTCTTAATTTGGTATTAATCCATTTATTGGTTCTGGTTATTTCTTGTGCAATTGGAGTTCTGTCCAGAAAGTTTTTACCTATGCTCGCCTGTGACTAGTCAAGGTTTTACCTATTTGATCCTCCAGCAGATTGTTTCCATTTTAACATTTCTATGTTTGATCCATCTTTTTTTTTAAAGAATTTTTTATTTTATTTATTTTTTTTCTTGTTTCAGAACCTTTGTTTGTTTATTCACTCATTTTTATGGCCGGCTCAGCCCGTCCCAAGAGCAGGGCTGGCGCAGCATGTGGTGCCGGGGATCAAATTGCAGTCCCTGAAGCCACCCAAGCTTTCCCAAGCAGGCTCTTTAGACCACTGAGCCATCCCACCGGGTCCTATGTTTGATCCATCTTGATGATAGCTTAGTACGTGGTGACAGGTATGAAGGTAGGCTCAGTCTTCTGCATGTGGTTAGCCAACTTTCCCAGTGCCATTTATTAAAGAGGCTGTCCTTCAATCAGTGTATGATTTTTGGGCCCTTTGTCAAAGATCAGATGGCTGAACATGCCTGGAATTGTTTCTGCATTTTCTATCTTGTTCCATTGATCCAGCTGTCTGTTTTTGTACCAGTACACTCCTGCTTTTGACATTGTAGCTTTGTAATATAATTTAAAATCTGGAATTGGAGTATCTTCTGTTTTGTTTTTATTGCCTAAGATTACTTTTGCTGTTTTGTCTCTTTTCTGGTTTCATATGCCTTTTAAGATTGTTTTCTTTAGTTCTGCGAGGTGTGCTATTTGTATTTTGATTAGGATTGTATTATATCTATATATCTGTTGTGAAAGTATTGCCAGTTTAACTATATTGTTTCTACCTATTGAGAACCAGGAGATGTGTTTTCATTTTCTGAGGTCCTCTTCAATCTTCTTTTTCAGAGTATTATAGTTTGCATTATGGAGTTCTTTTATACTTCCTTGGTTAGATTAACTAATAAGTATTTAATTTTTGATGCTATTGTGAATGGTGTTGTTTGCTAATTTTTTCTCATGAGTTTATTTTTGGTGTACACAAATGCTATTGATTTTTGCTGAACAAAGTAATAAACATCCAGGGTTCTAAAGATTTGCCCATATCATATCTGGGTTTAATATCCTTTCTGTGAAATGCTTGGGATCAGAAAGTTTTCAGATTTCAGATTTTGGAATATTCTCATTTACATAATGAGGTATCTTGAGGATGGCATGCAAGTCTGAACTTAAAATTCATTTATGTTTCGTATTTATTTCATATATATAGCCCCAAAGTAATTTTATGCAATATTTTCATTGTGCCTGAGTTTGTATTAGGATCCATCAGGTGAGATCAGGCACGTTCTGCTATGGTACTAAATTTGGTTATTGATTCTAGCAAACTTTAGCTTGAGTTTTCTTTGGTTCTTCTATATAGAGGATCATGTCATTTACAAATAATGATGTGACTCCTTCCTTTTATGTAGATAATTCATGTTATTGCTGTCTCTTGTGTAATTGCTCTGGCTAATGTTTTGAGGGCTATGTTGAACAGTATTGGTGACAGTGGGCATCTCTGTCTTGTTTCTGATTTTAGAAAGCTTTCAGTTTTCCCTCATTTGATGTGATGACAGTAGATGTCATAAACTTTTATCATATTAAGATAAGATCTTTTTATACCTATTTTCTTCAGGCATTTTATCATGAGTGGATGTTTGGTCTTATCAAAGGCTTTTTCTGCATCACAACTGAGATGGTCATGTGATTTTTGTCCTTGCTTCTGTTTATGTGATGTATTACATTTATTGATTTCTAGATGTTGAACTATCACTGCATGACTTGAAGACTACTAGATAATGATGTATAATCTGTGTCATCAATTTGTTGCATTCTGCTTGCCAGTATCTTGTTGAGGATTTTCACATCTATGTTTGTTAAAATGATGGGCCTATAGTTCTGTCTTTTGGCTAGATCCACTTGTGATTTTGGAATCGAGGTAATGTGCATTTCTAGGGGTGACATTGGGAGTACTCTTTCTCTTTCTATTTAGTTAAAAATTTTGAGGAATATCGCATTAGATCATTTTGAAGTTATTGTAGAATTCAGCTGTGAATCCACTTGGTCCTAATCTTTTGTTAGTTTGCACAGTTTTATTAATGCTTCAATTTTATTGCTATTTTTGGATTATTCAGAGTTGATTTCATTTCAATAATTCTTGTGTTCTAGGACTCTATTCGTTTCTTCTGAGTTCTCCAATTTATTAGAGTATAGGTTTTAGAAGTAGTTTGTAATAATCTTCTGGATTCTGGCAATGTCTGTGTGACTTCACCTTTTTCATTTCTAATTGCATTGACTTGGATCTTTACTTAAAAAGAAAACTTGTATAATTTAGTCTATCCATATAAATTGCTTCAAAAAAATAAAAAGAATCTCCAATTCAATGGGATATGTCATGTATCACTAATTCCACAAGGTGGCCACATCAGTTACTAAATGACAGGATTTGCTGGCCTTACCCATGCATTCCCTGATTCTTAATATTGCATATTTTTGTTTGATCTTTGATATACTTTGGCACTAAAATTCCCCTTAAGCAATATACTTTTATTGCTGTTGTTTTAACATTATATTAAGTAATTCCTAACTCAGAGAAGAAGTTCCCTGCCCACACATTTTCAGTCCCCTACTATTTCTTTGCTTCCTAAATCATTTTTTTCACATTTAAAAATATCAGTAAGCAGTCAATATGTGCTGTTCCTTTGGGGCCCTTTTTACAATTGATTCTCATGCAGCTTCTTCTTGCTTCTCACTCCACGTACTCTTGCAGAATAAGCATTGTTCTTCCTACTTCCTAAGTATTAAAATCTGCTTGAAAGCAGGAGTAATAATTTTAGGTTTTTCATTTAACTGCAAATGATTTTATTCAGAGCAGAAAACATGGGCTAGGGAAGATTAATAACTAGCCAAAAGCACACTTGCTGCTGGGACCCAAATCCATGTACGGTCTCTATGCAAATTCTTAAATGGATAAATTGAGAAATAAGCAAAGAAATGACTATATAAATGATGCATCAAGTCATTTTGCTCATTATACCTTAAAAATACTAATTACAGCAATAAAATTAAAAATATAGTCCAAAATACAGAAATATAAAAAAGCCAAATCCTCATAACTTTAAAATATTAATCATCTGGTTTATTCCCTTCCTATATGTGTATGTCTGTTTGTCTAGTATTTATCCACTATTGATTTAAATCAAGTAATTCTAAATATAAAGGTTAATATAACCCTTAGGGTTACATTTTAAATTAAGGAATGTAATATATATATAATATATGTATATATATGTGTGTGTGTACATATATGCAATCTTCTGTATTCCACTAGCAAAAATAAATGGAATCTAGGTAATGCTAGATTATTGCCCTTTTGTAGTTAAAATTCCTTAAAAGCAGGACAAATAAATTTCTAGTTTTTCGTTCAATTATATTCCATTTTATTTAATCCCCCTATTATAATTCAATTTAATAATTTCCTCTCAAAATAGATTATTGATAATTCTACAGGAACACTTTTGCATACAAATCTTCATTTGTGTCTCTACTGGTTTTGTCAAATATATATTCCTAAAACTCAAGTGACATGTTGATTAAGAAGCAATGTACTTTAGATGACCCTTACCTTTTTATTGTAATTTAGCAAAATATACGACAAAATTGCTTTAAGTTCTGAGAGTTGAACCTAGGTTCTCATATGTGCTAGGGAAGCACTGTACCACTGAGCTACACCCTCAGCTTTGTAATAAATATTTGTATAGAAAAACTGTGCCACAGCCTCTAACCAGAATTATAAAAACTATTTTTGATTATCGTATATTTTTGTGACAGTTTTATATTTATTTCTGTAGTAGTTATATATAGTTATATATATATGTATATATATGTATATATATATGTATATATATATATATATATATGTAGTAAGCATGTTCCATATCACTAAACATTTTTCTTTTCTTTTTTTTTAACTGAGAAAAAAAAGTATTTAGAATTAACCAGTTGGACTCAGTTTCGATGGTCGCAATTTGGTTGGCAATATCCAATGCATCATAATCGGGAACCAGGTGAACATATGCCTTCTTCTCTCCATCAGGCTTGATTAGGGGATTGACCTTGGCAACATCGATGTCACAGAGCTTCTTTATGGCTTGCCCAATTTGGTGCTTACTGGCTTTGACATCCACAGAGAACACGAGTGTGTTGTTGTCCTCGCTCTTTTTCATGGCTGACTCAGTGGTCAGGGGGAACTTGGTGCTGGAGTAGTGGTCAAGCTTGTTTCTCCTGGGGGTGCTCTTCCGAGTGTATTTGGGCTGCCTCCAGAGCCACAGCGTCTTGGGACAGCAGAAGGTGGGTGACATTCATATCTTCTTTTTGTGGCTATGGATACCTTTCAGCACAGCCTTCTTGGCCTTCAAAGTTTTTGCTTTGGCTTCAGCTTTGGGAGGAGCAGGGCCTTCCTTCTTCGCCTTCGGTGCCATCTTGGTAAAAAGGCTTACTAATCATTTTTCAATAACCTGATTATTAATAGTGAAATTAAAATTCATTTCTATTATTAAGCTTTTGATTATGTATAAACTTTTTGCTGTACAGCTGTCCCTGCCAACCTGCCATTAATGCCCCAACTTAGACATCTGTACAGGGCACTACAGTGATGCCTCAGTTTACAAACTGTGGTTTACTCTTTTGGGAACATGGCTGCCTTTGCGTTTGTTGGGGAAGATATCCATGCTCCTGTTTGTCACCTGACTTTTTTACAAATGGAAGCAAAATTTTGCCGAATGCTTTAGTTTCAAACCAAAGTACTCGCAAACAGAAGCCTTTGTGCCCAGGGGCATTGCTGTGCCAGACCAGGAGAGGAAGGCGTTCATCATGAACGTGATGCACATTGCCTGACCGCTTTGCACGGGCGTTCTATCCACAGACGTTTGCACTGTGGTCCACACTTCCCATGCTTGGCCAATGTTCGTCATTCTTATTCACCTTTTCTAACTTCAAAGGCAGGTGATACCATTTCTTTGTTTTTATCTCCAACTCTTTACTAGTGAGCTGAATGTTTTGATTCTATATCACCCTCTGTATTTTCTCATCTGTAACTTCTCTATTCATGGCCTTTGCCAATCTTGCTATTGAGATAGCACTTTGCCTACTGTTGGATAAAAGATTATAGCACATTAGCACTATTTGGTCATACATATGACAAGTATTTTTTTTCTTTGTAAGTTGTCCTTTAATATTTTTAGTGACTTTTTTGTCTGCAAGTGTTTAAAATTTTTAGTATGTGTAAGTTACTGTGATTTATCTTGCATCCTCTCTTTTCTCTTTTGTTCTAAAAGTCTTCCTTAACACCCACATAAGTAAAGTAGTTATCTATATTTTTCTATTTTTATTTACTTATTTTTTATTCTATTTTAAATGGCTTGGCTTATTTAACTTTTTTGTAGTGATTAATAGCTGAAAATAATTTTGTTACATAATATGGAGTGAACTGTAGTTATTTTGTAATTTATTCCTTCCTCCACTGATGCCTACCTGACTTGCCATGATGTTTTACCACACACAATAAAACCTTAATACTCCAAGAAGTAAGCTAACTAAGAGTTTGTGGTCAACCACAGCTGAGTTCAGATCCCAGTTTTGCTGTTCTTTCCTGATCATGGGCAAGTAGCTCAATCCATCCAGCTCTCAGCCTCCCCCATCTGTAACAGAGGAGCTATCGGGAGGGTTCTGCCAGCAAGGTGTTGCAACTTTGGAAATATCGGTACCTATTGCCTGCTATGATTTTGACTATGGTATCACTAAAAGTATTCTATAGCTTTAATGAATCCTAATATTCTTGAGTGATATAGAAGTCACCTATTTTCAATGAGTTACTGGGTATCTGTGATCAAGAAATAAAGCAAAACAGCATTCACATCTCCACAATGAACATCAGCTTGGCTCACAGCTCAATGATATATTTTAACATCCACAAGGCACACCGTTCCTATCTCAGGATGAAGTTCTGCTATGTTATTAAAACAAGATTATCTCAAAGTTGTAAGGAATTGGAGTTAGGGATTTCCTATATTGCTTTAAATTTTTGATAAGAATTATGTATATTGCAGGATATAACAAAGATTTTCCATTTAAAAATTGCTTACATCAACAAAGCTATAGACTAATTACCATTCAAGCTTAAGCTTAGCACTTACTGCAAATAGTGAAAACACCAGCATTTAAATCTCCAAGTACCAAGAGGCTGTTCAGGACCTTTGTCAAGGGCTATTGCTTATTTCATTGATCTATATCCTTTCTTGTCCCTATTTTATTTATTCTCATTTTAGATTATACTTTAATATCTGTACATTAATTTTCACTTTGAAATTTTATGTAGGAGTTCTTTTCCATTATCTTCCAAATAGAATCTGCATTCCATTCAAGCCTCAGGGCATACCTGCTATGGATTTTCTATAAGAATTGGATTTAATAAGAATATCACTTGGATTTTTTAATAAGAATATCAAACTTCACATCCTCAAGGCAAACTCCTTTCTCATTAAATGGCACACTGCCCTTCAGTTTGCTGACATTGGAAGCCCTGGACTTGTCCTTGGCCATGATTTTTCTCTCAGGTCCCACATTCAGCCCATCAGGAAACCTTAGACTCAATTTTTCCTCAGAGATTCATAATTCAGTCAGAGCACACTTTCTTCACTACTGCTGCTCTTCCTTCCTTCCCTATAAAAATTCAGTCACCTAACTTGTCTTCTAGTTCCAGTTCGTCCTGCTAGAAGTTGTTGTCAATAGAGGAGCCAGAGGGATCCTTTAAAACCCGAGGCCAAGCTCTCCAATGGCTCACCCTCCCACTCAGAACAAAATTCCAAGTTTTCACATAACTTACCTTCCACCCAGGTGCCTGGAGTGCTCCCAATTCATTCCCTGCTGTTCTTTGTCTGTACCAGGCAGAGCACAGAGGCTCTGTACTTGCTTTTGCTGTCTTATGCCCTCACTTGCTTTGGGTCTCACTACAGATATTATCCCACCACAGCAGCCTTCCTAGAACTACTCATGTAAAGGAGTAACCCCACTGATAAGTTCCCTATCTAGGTACATCTCCTTTATTTTGCTACCTAGAAACCCCCTTTATTTTCTTACCTAGCACTTAATATCTTTTGACATATCAAACCAGTTTATTGTGTGCTGTTTCTCAAAAAGTCTCTGCAATTTTAGTTAGAAACTGTCATAAATTAATTGGGGAAAGTCTTGAAATAAATGTTCTTCCCTTGCTGAATTTTGATGCTATTATCTCTACTATTGAAATCCTTTGTGTCTCTTTGTGTGCATGCACCCTGATTACCATTCTTGATGTGGAGCTCAGTCACATTTTACCAACATTTTCCAGAACTATATAAACAAATTGGTTGGCTAATCCAGTACCATATACTCTTAACCCCAGTGATACACCCTTAATCCACACTCACACCCCAGATCCAACCACTTCTGAAAAATCTCCACATATAAGACCAGAAGGCTTTTAGGGGAGGGACATCTAGATATAAGCCATAACAACAAGGTAGATGTGATGATTCAAATACAGTTTTAGTGTATCTCCTAAGGACTTGTGTGTTGAAATCCCCGTGAGGTATTAATAAGTAGGAATTTAATGATGATGTTAACAGGTGAGGCCTTGGCGGGTGAGTTATCAGGATTACTTAAGGTCATCAGAGTGAATCCCCTACAATTAAATATGGGTGGCTAGGGCAAGAAAGAGAATGAATAGGAGGAGACACACACACACACACACACACACACACACACACACACATATGTCGCTTGTCATATGATGCCCTAGATATGGGTAATAAGAAAGTCATCATTAGATGTGGCCTCTTGACCTTAGACTCTCACAACTGTGAGCTGAAATAACTTCTTTTCATTAGAATTTATCCAAATGGTGAAATTATGTTATTGGCAACAGGAAATAGGTCAAAACAGCAGCATATTCCACCACCACATTCCTTTTATGACTGACATTCCATTGTTATAATATTCCACATTTTGTTCATCCATTCATCAGTTAACAGATATTCAGGGTTTTGCTCATTTAAATTATAAGTAATAATGTTCTGTGAACATTCTTGTACAAGTTTTTGTGTAGATATATGTTCATATCTGTTGGGCATATATGTAGGAGTAGAATTGCTAGACCATATGGTAATTCCATGCTTATATTTAACTGTTTTACACAGCAACTGCACCTTTTACATCTCGAATAACATATGAGGGTTGCCTTTTGTCTACATCCTCAATAACTTGTGTTATTTTGTTATGTTTTCTGTTACATGCATTCTGGTTATGAAATAGTATTTCACTGTGATTTTGTTTTCATACTTTCCTAATTATAAATAGTGATAAGTGCCCTTTCATATGTTTGTTGGATGCTTGTGTATATTCCTGGAGAAATGTCTGTCCAAAAACATTTCTCTGCCTGTGTGTGTGTGTGTGTGTGTGTGTGTGTGTGTGTGTGTGTGTGTGTGCGTGCACATGTGTGTTTTTCCTGGTAAGGGAAGCCAGGGCCTTACTCTAGGCAATCACTCTACTACTGAATAGCCTGGCCCCTTTACGCATTTTTTTTTCTTTAATGTATTCGGTACAAGCTCAGATTCAGTGATACTCCTGTTTTTAGCTTCCTCAGGGCTGTGATTATAGGCGTTCACCACTCACTACACCTGTTCTCGGTGGCTGGCCCAGTGCACTCGGGGGCAGGACCAGCACAGCTAGTGGTTCCAGGATGGAACCAGGTCCCTGCGTTTGCCCAGGCAGGTGCTTAGTCCACTGAGCTATCTTGTTCCCTCCATTCTTAAAATTGGTTAGTCATCTTTCATTATTGATCTAAGGTTTCCTCATATATTTTGCATGATACATCCTTACCAAATAGATGATTTGAAAAATATTTTCTTCCACCCTCTTGGTTCTCTTTGCTTTCTTATGCTATCCTTTGAATCATCAAAGTTTTTAATGGTTTTTGATGGTGTCAGATTATCTCCCTTTTCCGTGGTTTCTTATTCTATGATTGTTTTATTGAAGAAACCATGGTGCAACTCAAGATTGTGAAGACTTGGTTCAACCTGGCAAGGGCATGTGCTAATAATCTCAGCACTCTGGGAGGCAGAGGCAGGAAAATCTGAAGTTCAAGCCCAGCCTAGGCAACTTAACAATTTAGCAAGAGCTTATCTCAAAAGATTAAAAAAAAAAAATCGGAGGAGATAGCAAAGTGGCTCAGTATGAAGATCCTAGCCTCTGTCCACATACTTACAGAAGAAAAAATTATTTATCAATGAATTTTCTTCCGAGAGCTTTATTGTTGTAGCTTACGAGTTAAGTTGGGTTGATTTGAGTTGGTTTTATATATGCTGTGTGGAATATTGTGGCTATCCAACTTTTTTGCTTGTAACTGTCCAGTTATGTTTATTGACCCTTTGCTGAAAGATTACATTTTCCTTCGTAAGTAATATTGCCACCCATATCAAAATGAACATCAGTTGACTCTAGATGAATGGGTTTATTTCTAGAATCACAGTTATGTTCCATTATTTTGTATGTCTTGACCAAACTTTTGTTATACTGCATTGAAATCAGTAGATTTTATTCTCTAAGAAGTGCCTGGAGTATAGTTGAATCCTACCTGTCAGCCGGAATGGGCAGGAGCTTGACATCCCCTGTGACAGGAGTATAAAAAGGCACACACCTAGCAATAAGAGCTAATTCTCATGATCTCTTAAGAGTTTTCTTAGAATCATATGGGCAAATAAGCTCCATATTCTTGTCAACTTAGCTCAGATAACAATTTAAAACCTAGTCATTTTAAGGCAGGTATAACTCCATACGCCTATTTCCACACCTTCAAATTTATTTAAGAAACATTTATTGAGGCTCTATTCTGTAATGTACACAACAAAACAGCTTGTTTTGATGATTTTTATATCCTAGCACACTTCCAACATAAACTTTTCAACAAAGTTACTAAAGCCACTAAATTGACTATGAAATTACGTGGCTTGAAAAGATCAAAAACAGTGGAATGGTGCTTCTGGTGTTTGAATAGCTGATTTATAACCCTTCAGTTGGTCAGTGATTCACTAGTAGATCTAATATCTCTTAAGATCACTCCTTACTAAAGGTAATAATGCCTTGTTATATTTGTATAATAAAATGCTCCATCTATTCCGATTCGTTGAAGGTGGGGAGCTTCCACAGGATTGCATAAGACTTATTCAAAATGATGTTATATTATTAACAAGCACGTTGTAAAGAAGGGTTACAGTGGTCCCTGGCCTAGCAAATGTCCTTCTGTCTTTAGAGATCAATGCTTTGTTGTAATACTTTCTGCCGTAACAAACTGAGATTGGTCTCCATCTTCCTGATTACTAGTACCAGAGATCCTAGAATAGCATGGCATAGTTTGCATCTGATAAATGTTCACTCTGCATGACAGCTGGCTCAGGAAGCCTAATCCTGGACCCTAGAGAAAGATAGTTCTGGGCTCAGCACAAATTCTACTAAAGTGTACTGTGAGCTCAGAAAAGTAGCTCAGACTTCTGAAGGGAAGGAAGTTTTCTTTTTTAGATTACTTATAACTGAGGTTTCTGTTTCTCACTGAAAAGTACTTCTGTCCATCAAAGGCACCTTGAAATAAAAGGAAAGAGAATCTGGAAAAAGATACTTGCTAAAAATAGTTAATGAAGGACTCCTATCCAAAATATATAAAGAAGTTCTGCAAATGAATAAGAAAAAGTCAGGCAACCCAAATGGATAAGAGACTCGGATAGGCGCTTCACAAAAGAACGTAGTCAAAATATCAAAAGAGTGTAGAAAGTGATACTGACGATCCTCCATCCTTAGAGACATAGGAATGAGATGCCTCTACACGTCCACTAGAATGGCTACAGTTGAAGTTTTGACTAGGTTGCACAGTAACCAGGACTCACAGATACCACTCAAGGGGAAAAAGCGGTGCAAGCACAGTAGAAACCTTTTGGCTGTATAGATTAAAGCTGACAAATGTGTGTCCAGCGAGACTATCCTGGGTATGTTTCCAGCAAGTGCATGAATGTGTATATCAAAAGACATGTTCAAGATTGCTCATGGAGGGGTGGGGAGATAGCTCAGCACTCTAAGAACGTGCCTGGCCAGCACAAGGAACTGGGTTCAATCCCAGGTACCACATGCCACTCTGGCCCTTTGAGCCCTGGGTGTGCTGAGATGGCCACTTAAACCTGGCAGGGTGGCACACCTAGTGCTGGGAAGGCTGAGACAAGAGGATCACTATGAGTCCAAGCTGCGTAGCATGACCCTGTACCAAATAAATAAATACATACATACATACATACATAATGATTTTTAGAAAAGAATGTTCATGGATTAATGTTTTTAATAACCCCAAACTGATAATCATTTCAGTGTCAAAAATGTGAAATGAACAAATAAATTACAGTATGTATAAATGTAGATATATAAATTATTGTATTCATACAATGGAGTAGTACACAGAAATGAAAAAGGATGAACTGTAGCTAACTTGAAACATGAATAAGTCTGTCATAGACATAAGCAAAAAGTGAGGCATACCACACACATAGACACACACACACACACACACACACACACACACACACACAGGGGCTGATTCCATTTAAATCAAGTTCAAGGATAGGTAGCATTCAGCCAGTCATAATGATGCATGCTCTGATCCAAGGGCTCTGGGAGCTGAGGCAGGAGGAGGGTTGCAAGTTCCAGTCTGGCCAACTTGGTGATTTAGCAAGATATCTGAAAAAGGAAGGGAGGGAAGGAAGTAGAAAGGGAGGAAGAAGAGAGGGAAGGAGAGAGGGAGGAGAGCAGGAACCAGGGCCAAAGCTTAGTACAGAGACCTTGAGCTCAATCCCCAATACTGGAGAAAAAATAATGAACAGACCAAAGTTACCTGTGGTGAAAGAGGGCATCAGGACGGCTATTGCCGTGAGTGGCTTAACAGGGAAGGGACAGGGATTAATCTTAATGGTGTTACCTGGATACATCAGTGTGTAAAACTTCATTAGCTATGTGTGTTTATGATTTTATTGCGCTTTGTTTAACTTAAACTAACTTTCGTAAGCACTTGCCTGGCAAGCGCAGGGTCCTGAGTTCAATTCCCGATACTGCAAAATTAATTAATTAATTGATTAATTAACTTTTGAAATGAATATTTTTAAAATTACCTTCTAGTCATCATCCCATATTCTCTTCCCTGTAACGAGCAATTTCTCCTTCTTGTTCACAGAAAACACTAGCGATATACAATGAGGATAAAATAGGACTTGGAGGAGAACATCAAAATTTTTGCACTATACTAAATCAAGGGAGATGAAGCAGAAGTTGAAGCAGAGAAGGTCTTCTCCCTTTTCTAGATTCACAGAACTCTAGCATCCAGAATGGAAGACCATGCCCTGGAGAACTTAAATAGCCAAAGGAAAATGGCTTAATAAGACAATGGCAGGGGGTAGGAGTGAGGAGTCTCAAAAGATCCTGTCAGGTCACTCGGAAGTTAAAGAGTTCAATATCCAAATTTACCTACAAGTTAAAAGCCTTCCAATCCATTTTAGAAATTAATTCTTAAATAAGAATGACCAGATCTTTAAGTCAAATCTTCAGTATGAAAGACAGAGTTAGCTGGGCGTGGTGGCTCACGCCTGTAATCCCAGCACTTGGGAGGCTGAGGCAGGAGGATCGTTGTGAGTTCGAGACTGGCCTGGGCTACAAAAGTGAGCTCAAAGCCAGCCTGAACTGCACAGTGAGACCCTGTCTCAAAAATCCAAAAAAAAAAAATTCCAAAAAAAAAAAAAAAAAAAAAAAAAAAAAAAAAAAAAAAAAAAAAAAAAAAAAAAAGACAGAGTTTAAAGAGAAGAGAATAACAATAGTCAAACAACTAGACAATTTTAAAAGTTACTAAACTCTATGAATACACCTCACAAGAAGATTCATAGCGCAAAAGGGAAAAACTGCTGTCTTAAAAATTAGAAATAAGGGCAGGTCAAATGGCTTAGTGGATTAAAGCACCTACAAGCAGGCACAGGGGCCTAGCATTTGATCCCTGGGCCTACTGTGCCCACGCACTCTCAGGACACACTGAGATGGCAATTGAGACTGGGCGTGGTAGCACATGCCTGTAATCCCAGCTCTTGGGGGCTTGTAAACAGGTGAATCACTTAGTGCAATCTAGTAGTCAGACCCTGAACACCCTGTGGACTCTTCCGTAAAAATACAAAAATAAATAAATAAAAGAGCCCAGCCTGATGGCACACACCTGTAATCCCAGCACTCTGAAGGCGGAGGCAAGAGAATCGCAGGTTCAAATACAGGCAGGCAAATAAAAAAGGCTGGGAATGTAGCTCTGCACAAAAGGCTTGGGTTCAACCCCCAGTACTACACAAAAAAAGCTAAAAATAGAAGGGCATAAATGTATAGGAGAAAAACAGGGAACTGAACTTCAGGAATTCTTTCAAAAGTAGGGCATGGCCAAGATGAAAAAGATATACTTGAAGATCCTCCAGAGAGGAACCAATATCAAAACAATAGGCACTGGAGGGTGCTGGAGGGAGAACAAGGAAGGAGGAAGACAGAGGGAGAGAGAGAGGGAAGGAGAGAAAGGGAAGAGAGAGAGGGAGGGGAGGAAGAGGGAGGGGAGGGAGAGGAGAGAGGGAGGAGGGACGGAGGTGAAGGGAGCAGTAGGGAGAAAGAGAAAAGGGGGAGGGAGGGGAGAGAGAGAGGAGAAAG
>PVJA010019621.1:7831-38265 GCA_004027025.1 Myocastor coypus | reverse complement strand
ATAAAAAATGATAAGTTTGAAGACTTCATATATAAATGGATGTATATTGAACATATACTCATTAGTGAAATAAACCAGACCTATATGTGTAAATATCGTATAGTCTCCCTAATATAAGTACTTTAAAGAAGAAAACAAGAACTTAAGGGCATAACACAGCTGAATGTGTTATGGATTAAACAACGAAGTGACTGGAAGATCCCTAGGTAACAGATTACAAACCAGCCTAAACTTTGTTTATTGTTCTTCTCTTCTTTAAGATGCTAGTTTCTAATCTCTACAGACATGGGCATCAGATATGGACACAGATTCCTCAGAACAAGAATTACTAGAGCTAACAAATATATGAAAAAATGCTCCACATCACTAGCCATCCGTGAAATGCAAATTAAAACAATACGGAGATACCATCTCACTTCAGAAAAAATGGTTTTCATAAAGAAATTAACCAACAACAAATGTTGAAGAGGCTCTGGGGAAAAAGAAACCCTTTTCCACTGCTGGTGGGAATGCAGACTGGTGCAACCATTATGGAAATCAGTGTGAAGACTCCTTAAATGCCTATTTGGAAAAAGATGAAGCCTAATGTTTTTCTTTTATAAGGTTTTATACGCATAAAAGGATCTATATAAATGGATGTATTTTGAACGTATACTCATAAGTGAAATCAACCAGACCTACATATGCAGATATCGTATAGTCTCCCTAGTTTAAGGACTCAAAATAAGCAAACAAACAAACAAATAAATAAATAAATTTTGGGTGGCACCGGGGATCAATCTCAGGACTTTGCGTTTTCTGCAGTCTCAACCCCTATAATTTTTTTTTTAGAAGAGTGTCTTAAACACAAAATGCGATTGGAAGAGTTAAAAAAATTAATGTTTATTGAAAGTGTTAATGTTTAATTGTTTGATCAGTCTTACATACCTATGTCTGTTGATCTATACTGATTTGATGATGAAAATATGTAATGCAACCATTGTTAAATTTTTCTTGTTTTGAAATTCTGTACTATATGTACCATTGTCATTGTTTTTTTCCTGTTTTTGTTTCTGCTATTTTTACTCTTAAAAACATAATAAATATATTAATCAAAAAAGGATCTGTATAATGTATTAGTACATTATAAAGCATAGCACCTGCGTTTGTCACCTTTCCATCACTGTGACAAAATAGAGAAGTTGATCAATTTAAAAGGAGGAAAAAAAAAAATAAAAGGAGGAAAGTTTAGCTTGGCTTAGGGTTTCCATCCATGCATGCTTGGCCCTGTAGCTTCAGACTTGTGGTGTCGCAGAAGATTGATCACCTCATGGTGGTGAGAAGCAAAGAGAGAGCTAGAGAGGGGCTATCGGGAAAGGAGTCTCAGTGTTCACTCCAGGTGCACAGCTCAGATCACTCTACTTCCTGCCAGATCCCTGATCATAATCTCAAATCATAATCTCAGCTCTAGAGTGTGACAGTAAGAAGATACGAGTATGTCTTTTGAGAGTAATAGCATTCAATAGTGGGACATTGGGTTGTTCTGTTAATTGCAGTCTAGTAGCTTTTTGTCGATGGTATACACTCACATCTCTAAGGACCATCAAGGCTTCCTGCCTGAAAAAATTTCTCTCTCTCTCTCTCACACACACACACACAAACACACAGACACACACAGACACACACACACATTTGAATGGCATATTGTAGTCAAGATTTGCAAGGGGAATACAATTTAATACAGTACACATATAAGATTATTTTGTGCAGTCATCCAAACAACCATATAACACAGAATTCAGGAAATCTGTCCACATACCAAAGAACAAAAGAATCCAGCTGAGGGCCTGGATCCCACAGTGATGTTCAGCATGGATCCAGCTGAAGATCTAGAGCCCATTACTATATCTCCCATGAGTCCAAAGAGTCCATGACAATGTCTCATGTAGGCCTGTTTCAGGGATCTTCTCTGGGAAGGCCCAAAGGTCAGTGGTGTAAGCTAGAAAGTCTGTGTCAGTGGGATAAAACATCAGTGCTAGTAGGCTGAGGGATCTGAGCTAGAGCCATGAAGCAACATTCAAAGTAAGGAACAGAGCTCCCTGCAAAAGAACCACAACCATCCTCAGCAACAATAAGGTCCCAAGCTCCTCTGATGATGAGAACCGTTGAGTTCATCAGGAAAGCCAGCATGACAAGCTCCTCCAAGAAAACCAATAGCTCTGAGAGAAACAACAGTTCCCCAAAACTTCTAAATTTATTTTTCTGTAGTTCTTTTTGTTTTGTTTGCAACAACCCTCAGGTGGGCCTCCCACACCCAGCACCATGCTGAGTCAGTTCAGCTGGGTGTTACAAGTTGACTACCTATTGTCAACCCACTACAGGACCTAAGGAGGAAGGTAAGAAAATGAAACTTCATATGGATCAAAATTGAAGAAACAACCTTGTCACAGTGACAGTATCAGTAAGGATTACAATCTTTTCTGCTTTAGTTCCTTTTCCCTGTTGGTATTTTTTTTTTTTTTTTTTTAGATTCTTTCTTTTGATGCTTCCTGGGCTTTGGCCCTCTTCCTCCAGCCAGCTGGCTTAATTAAAGACCCTGCCATTGGATTGGTGTTGTACAGTAGAACTCTAGTCAAGATTAAGTTTAGCCCAAGATTAATTATGGGCATCTTAGCTTCATGCTAGGGTGTCCAAAAGCTTCATGATGACCCATGTATAGCCTGTTTGAACTTACAAAGGTTGGAGAATCTATGAAAATTTTAGCCAAAAATATTTTGATGATGAACATTGTATGTTTGCTTATTATTTTTTAGCATTTGGCCATATATCTATGGAGTTGATATTTCTTACTTTCTACTGGAAAAAATTAACATTAAATAGCCATACTTGCTTCCAAAAATTTATTTTTTTATTGTTGACAAAAACAGAGAGAAATATTTAAGAGAAAGAATCAAGAAAATGAATTCATTTGAAGAAATATGAGAGAGAAAAACCATTTCTTAGTGTCTCCAAGTGTGACCTAACCAACCTTTAGAACACACTAGTGAGTCCAGGTGGCATATGAATTCCTTTATCTATATGAAGGTAAGATATCTTGGGAGTTACTTTCCTTGAGAGTGAATAGCTATGGCATTTATAATGTAAAACAAACCATAAACCACAGAAAAGGTAAAGGCCACAACACAGGGAGAAAATGGATCTGCTCTGGTAAAGATAAGGTGTATGGGAGAGAAATGGGGAGACCAAGTTGCTCCTATAAGACTGAGGATATAGCTCAGTGGCATAAGCACCTGTTTGGCAAGCACAAGGTCCCAAGTTTGATTCCCAGGACTGCAAATGATCCCCTCTCCACCCTAAAAATCTCCAAGTTGCTCCTATAATCAAACCTCTCTCTTAAATACTGATTTCCATACCAAATTACTCTATGGTTTCATAAACGTGTCAGAGTATAGCTCATATATTTTATAAATGCAAATAAATCTTCTTTGGTCATTGTTTATCCCATTGGTATAGGTGGTAATTTAGATCTTGGCTGTCCCCCAAAGGACTCTGCATTAGAGGTTTGGTCCCCAGCAAGGGCATTTTCAGGAGGTGATAGAACTTTGAAGAGGTGGGGCCTAGGGGAATGAAGTTAGCTTTTTAGGGCTGTACTCTTTAAGGGACTCTTGGGACCCAGGTCCCCCCGACTGCTCTTTTTCAGCTTCCCAGCACTGTATCCTACTCTCTGCCATGATGTGCTGCTTTAGCACAGGCACAGAGGCCCTGGAACTCCCTGACCATGGGCTGAAATTCACATTTCTGACACCCCGGAAACCGTGAGCCAAAATAAAACTTTCCTCCTTATTTGTTGATTAGCACAGAAAATTGACTAATGAATATTTTATTTCTTCAGAACACTTATTTCCTGGAATGCTGCATGTGTATTTGCTTCCCTACTTGGAAATCTGCTGTAGCACAGTCAGATCTTGACTTTCTTCTTCACCAATATTTTGTTCTATGATTGTATTTGGCACATTGTTGGGGCTCAGTAAATATTTAATTGAATATTTGATTGAATTGCAAGAAATTGAGTGACCCAGGTTAAAATAGATTTCTTTTAATGGTAGTTATAGGCTCCAAGGACAGGTGCAATGGGCTGAACTCTGATCTTAAAAACAATAGGAAAATAATTTCATAATTTAGAGATGATAAACACATAGGATACATTCTGTCACGTTTCTGCTTTTAAGACAGACATTGCTAATTTATAACAGTTCTTTTCTGTAGAATCATTACTGTCTCTTTAAGTTTTGAATCCACAGCACAAATGGAATGGGGAGATTTTTGCATGGGAAGATAGGTTTAGGTAACCATATCAATACAGAAGGTCAAGGTCCTTCTCACTTGCCTGACAAACAGCTCTAAAGCGTGAGCATGCAAAAGCTGAGCATGCAAAAGCCAGTTGTGTGGCTTTAGTTTTTCCAAATCAAATGACACTATAGTTTAATCACTTCTTGCACTGATCATGAGCCAACTGGAGAGCTCAGCATTGAGCCGAGGGCAGATGCCAAGACTCAGCCAAGCAAACCTGCCCGGTGACATCTAGAAGCATGAAACAGAGGTGTGGTCCACTAGCCACGACTGGGAGCTGGAGCTCAAGTTTTCAGTGAGCTGCTGGCTCCTGGGATGATGCAGAGAATGAAAGGACAGCGCAGAAGAGACCAAGAAAGGATAATTCGAGTTTGGATAGTCTTATACAGGGAAGGAGGAGAGGAGGATGGGGGCAGCAGCTGGGATGTTGCCTTTTCATTATAATGTGGAGAGAGCCAATACTTAGTTTGTGAAGCTGGGGCTTCCTATAACTAGTATGAAATCAACAAGCCAGATGAGTCAATAAATACTGACAAAGCCTACAATAGCCTGCATGGAAATAAACACCAGAGAACAGGGTCCTCCTCTTGGTTCTGCTTCCTCACTGGCCACAAACCCACAGCACCACTCTATAGCATGCAAATGGTATTAAAACTGCCTCAGACAAGCTTAGGAAACTACAGGAATGGCAGTTCGATCCCTGGCACCACATGTTGCACCAGTCCCACCCCCAGGGCAGGCTGAGCCAGCCATTACACACATACATACATACATAAAATAAAATAAAATAAAATAAAATAAAATAAAATGAAATAAAATAAAATAAAAAACTGCCTCAGAAATGAGAGTTTTGATTGATGAGAGCATGCAAATGGCTGGGGTCAGAACTCTCAAAAGGAGGTAGGTTTCTTTCCAACATGAGTGATATGAAGAAACTCTACCAAAAAAAAAATTTTTTTTTTAACCACAATAGTTAATACTTTTTAAAAAATTTATTTTCTTGTTTCAGAACCTTTGTTGTTTATTCACTCATTTTTATGGCTGGCTCAGCTCACCCCGAGGACAGGCTGGCGCAGCATGTGGTGCCGGGGATCGAACCGCGGTCCTGGAAACAGCCCAAGCTTTCCCAAACAGGGGCTTTAGACCACTGAACCATAGCATGTTTGCCAGGAGGTTGAGCTAAGGGTATGGCTCGGGGTTGCCTGGATACTGCCCTTGCCCTGCAGATAAACAGGCTTCCTCTGAGTCAGGGACACAGATCAAGAGAGAGAATTTTTCTCTTCTGAGGGTGGTGCTGGATTCATGAAGACCACCAAGGGTTAGAGAGGATGCAATCCAAAGATGCATGCATTTGCTCAGAGGATGTGTGGAGAAAATGAATTGCTTTTTGGAATGTGGTGGAATAGGAATGACATCTCCCAGGAGTGACTCTTCCTGCCTGCCTTGTTTCCTCATTTTCCTCCCCTTCTCATTCTTCACTCCTTTTCAGACCTCAGCTGACCTTACTGAAGAAGATATCCCCTGTCCTCAGTTCCCTCTCTGCCCATCATGTCATCATTTTCCACACCTACAATGCTCGGACCACGTCGTTTATAAGGGCCACCTCCTACCATCCTGTTTCCAGACAATGTACAATATAATTTATAGAAATGACTGCCTTGAGCCCTTCCGACAATGTAAGCAGAACCTCAGCAAGCTTGCTGTCATTTGCCTCATTTAGAAAGTTCAAAGTTGTTAATTTTCTCGAAATCAAAATTTTAAGTGAAGTTATGATTCAAATATGGTAGTGTCTTCTCTTAACTTCTGTTCTAGTGGAGGTTTAACTTTTACAAAGTTTTTCAGTTAGATAATTGCATGATATTTAAATAGTAATCCCTGAAGAGAACAAAAGAGCTTATACTTCAGGAAAACATGTCTTTGGTGAAGCTACAATGAAAAAAGAAATGCCTTTAAATATGGCCTGTGGACATATCTGGATCATTCTTATTTCTCATCCCCCTCCTTTTCCCTTCCCTTTCCCCCACTTCTTATGTACAAATCTTAGTTTCCATTTTACCCTTTTTCTTTCTTATTTCCCCTAATTCCTTTCCCGCTCTTCCCTGCCTAGTTCCTCTTTGCAGTTGAACATTCTTTTGCTATGTCACAATACCTATTATACATTTTTGCTCTTATTTGCACTTTTGATGCCTCACAGCAGATACACAGTGTGCTGCCTGCACGTTGGTGGTGTGCAGTCTATTTCACCAAGAAGGGTGGGCTCCAGGTTCATGATCTCATCCTTTTCATTTCTAATTGCATAGATTTGATTCCCTTCTTTCCTTTTATCGATGAGTCTAATGCCTTGTCAGTTTTACTTTATCAAGGAACCAATTATTTGTCTTTTTTATTACTTTAATAAAAATAATAATGGGACAGTTTCAAAAAAAAATATGGCATGTGTAAAAACACCACATTTTTTTCAATCATTCTTCAGGTGATGGGCATTTTGGTTGTTTCCAAGATTTGGCTATCACAAATTGTGCTGCTATAAATATAGGAGCACAAACACCACTATGATATGTTTTCAGTTCTTTGGGGAAAATTCCCAGTAGGGGAATAGGTGGGTTGAATGGGATTTCTAGTCCTAGCTTTTTAAGGAATTTCCACACTGATTTCCATAATGGTTGCACCAGTCTGCGTTCCCATCAACAGTGGAGAAGTGTTTCTTTTTCCCCACAGCCTCTGCAACATTTGTAGTTGGTTGATTTCTTTATGATAACCATTCTTTCTGGGTTGAGATAGTATTTAAGTGTTGTTTTAATTTGCATTTCATGGACGGCTAGTGATGTGGAACATTTCTTTCTGTATGTACTTATAAGCTTCTACTATTTCTCTGAGAAATGTGTGTTCATCTCATATGCCTATTTCCGGGATCCTAATTTTTTTGGGGACCCTAATGTTTTTTAATTTTAATTTAAATTTTATTTTACTTCTTGTTTCAGAACTTTTGTTTGCTTATTTATTTTTATGGCTGGCTCAGCCCACCCTGAAGGCAGGGCCGGAGCAGCATGTGGTGCCGGGAATCGGACCGCGGTCCCTGCAGCCGCCTAAGCTTTCCTAAGCAGGCACTTTAGACCCCTGAGCCATCCCACCGGGCCCCGAGACCCTAATGTTTTTAATAAATTATATACAAAAGATCTTTGTCTGAATACTTATTAGTTAAGATTGTTTTGAAATTTGTGGGTTGTCTTTTACCTGTTGGTAACTTCTTTCTTTCTTTCTTCCTTCTTCTTTCTTCTTTGTTTCTTTGGTGGTACAGGGGATTGAACTCAGTACCTTGCATTTGCCAGCCAAGCACAAGTTTTAGTTTTTGCCATGTAGAGAGCCAGTTTTTCCAGCAACATTTGTTAAAGAGGCTGTCTTTTTTCCAGTACACATGTTTGGCCCCTTTGTAAAAGATAAGGTTGCTGAGTGTGATTGTAGTTGCTTCCGCATCTTCTCATCTATTCCACTGATCCTTAGGTTTTTTTTTTTTTTTTTTTTTTTTTCCAATACCATACTGATTTTATCACTGTAGCTTTGTAGCACAATTTTAAGTCAGGAATTGTAATGCCTCCTGCCTTACCTTTGTTGCCAGGATTGTGTTTGCTATTCTCTAGGTCTTTCCTGGTTCCAAATAAATTTTAGGAATAATTTTCCAGGTCTGTGAGGTATGCTTTTATACAATGCAATATTACTCAGCTATAAAGAATGATAAACTTGGAGCCTTTGTATATAAGTGGATGTATCTTGAACATATACTCATAAGTGAAATAAACCATACCTACATGTGTAAACATCATATAGTTTCCCTAGTGTAAGAACTCAAAAAAAGAAATAAAAATGGAGAGGTATAATACAGCTAAATGGAAATCAAGAACTTAAAGATTAAACAATGAAGAGACAGCAAACAGAAAAGTTAGGAAACATGGCAGGGGCAAAACCATGCACTTATATGCACAAGATGAATTAGACAATGGTCTTAAGAATCTCCAACAGGTTTTTGACACTGAGGATAGCAATGTGTAATACTAAAACTATGCTTGGAATGCCTGTCATTCTGGTCTTTTAGATGTGTACTGCTTTTAATGTCACTTCAATTATTGCTATACTCTCAGGTAAATATTTGTTTAAAAAAAACAAAAAAGGATAATAAAAGAGAATAAGAGATAAGCAAAATGCCATAAGATTGACCTGCTACAATTTTGTATATGGTTAGGTTTCTAAATTGCTGCATAAAAATGTGCAATTTTTTTATCACATTGTATAGGGATTTATTAGAATATCAATGATTAATGAAAATACCAGTTCCATGTTTAGTCTAAGGAATTTGATATTCAGAAAGACAATGATGTTAAGCTCAAGTACCTATATTATAGAGTAATAATATCACTAAGCTTCTCTTCTGGAGGGTTAAGAACTTAAGTTTGCAGATCAAAAAGTTAGAGAAAAAGAAGGGCTACAAGGATAGCCAATATTTTGGCCCTAGCCCTTCAAGTCAGTGAGGACTCAGGACATAAAAGAACCTGTACTGTAGCATCCTGTAACTCACTGGTGTCCCAAATTTTCTGTCCAAGGATATTATGGGGCCACAGAGGAAAGGGATTGACAAGGCATAGCATGCCTAAGGAGAGTCACCTAGAGATAAAACATTCTCTCAGGCTTTCATAGAGAGCAAACTGATCAAGCAATGGCCGTGACTCACCCACATGGCTGACACTGACAAAAGTTCTACATGGTTTCCAGGTAAATTTGGAGGGAATAGATAGTATGTAAACCATTGTTAATCAGCTACTCTTGTTCTGAAAATCTGTAACATATGTATTATGTTACCCCATTTCTGTCTTGTTTCTGATATTTGTTCTTGCTTTTGTTTTTACTCTTTAAAATAAAATAAATGAACAACTACTATGAAGACAACAATGTGCAATGTATTAATTATTGTAACTGCCCTACTAACCTGTTTTGAAACTGTTTCATAGCTATCATATATTTTTTTTTCTCATTAAAATGATAAAATTAAAAAAATCCTGAGGGGATTTAACTGACCTTGTCAGATATGAAAGTTACTTGTTTTGTTATGTAGGTCTTGCTTCAACTTGGCCTTAACCATGCAGCAGAAAAGCTTAACCATGAGGCACAAGAAGTGAAGCCAGATTAACATGCTGAGCAGTGAAAGACTCAAGTCAACAGCTTCTGACATTGTCAGTTCTGCTGATAACTTGCTACTATTATGGAATATTGGACTATGCATGCAACTACTTTCTCTTATCTCAGTGAGAAGAAATATTTGTACCAATAGTGTTTAGAAAAGTTATCATGTCTGCATCTTGTATTTTGTTCAACTACTATGAAGACAACAATATATATTGTATTAATATTGTGGCTGCCTACTAACGTGTTTTGAAACTGTCTCATTGTGATTTCTTTCTAAAACTAATGAAATTTATATATATATATATATGCATATATACATATACATATATATATATATATATATATGAATAACAGGAATTTAAAAAAATATCCCTTTATATATATGAAATAAATGCGATCAAAAAGTTCCAAAAATAAAATAAAATAGAAGCTGGGTGTGGTGGCACATGCCTGTGATCCCAGGACTTGGGAGGCTGAGGCAGGAGGATTGGTGTGAGTTTGAGACCAGCCTGGGCTACAAAAGTGAGCTCAAGGCCAGCCTGAACTGCATAGTGAGACAAAAAGACAAAATAAACAAACATGGAGTGTGGTACCTTGCAATACCAGTGTTCCCCGGTGGGGGTGCTGTTGACATTTTAGTCAGAGTTTGTACACTGTAGAAGATTTAGTAGCATTGGTCCTTGCCATCTAAATGTCAATGGGGTCCTCAATTAGTACGCAATTTAAAATCCTCCTTGTCCAAATAAGTCCCAAGGATACGGATGTTACCACCAGCAGGTGGAGACAACTACTCCTAGACAGTAATTACTGTGAAGTCAGGGTCTGTGTCCCTTGTGATTGCAGCCTGGAATCTGGCTCACTGTAGCTCTTTGGTGGATATTGAGAAATCAGCTAATGGATAAATGTGGGATGACTGAGGGATGGACAGCATTTCACCATCATCTTGGATGTTATCTCTCCTGATCTCATTAGGCATCCTGTCTATATATTTTCAACATAGCTATTATATTATTTGATGTTCATTGTATATTAGATACATGAATCAAACTTCGGTCATTTCTCACAACAATTAAGTCAGACTACTTTAATCCAAGCATGACATTTTCTATCTCATGAGCTTCTGTTGGGGTCTCATCTTTACACTCTAAGTTACCATATGGTTTCATTTAACTTATATTTGGGTCAGGGTATATTATCCGATATTGCCTATTGATAGGTGCCTATCATCCATCCTCTCCCTTTCTATCCTGTGTGACTCTCTTTCATGAAGTTTTGTTTTTGCAGACAAGGTCTTGCTATGTAGTTCAGGCTGACCTTGAACTCATTATGAGGCCGAGGGCGGCAATCCTCCTGCTTCGACCTCCCAAGTGCCGGGATTACAGGTGTGTGTCACCATGCCCAGCTTTCATGTCCTTTTATTCTTTTCATTCCTAGTGATGGGGGACCCATCATTTTGCTCTTTGATGTTTCCAAGGGCGAGAACTCTGTTGGACCCATGCTATTAATGTCTTCTCTCATTTAGCATGTGGCCAGGAAATTCCTTACTGTCTGCCTTGTCATCTTGGTCACTTGAGGAAATTTTCTTTTTCTTATCCGAAACACGACCCCAACAGGAAAATGGGCAGGCATCCCTAATGGCCTCTTGTGTGTCCACTGTTAAGTTCATTTTCAAATCTGAGTGAAGAAGATGTGAGGATCCAGGCTAGTCAGTGCCTGGCTGGGGTTTCCTCTGCCATTTCTCTGTCTACCTCCCCCAAATTTGGTATTTTCATTTTCTCACCCCTCACCATATTTTCTGTGTCTCTGATAGACAATGGAATAGTAATTCATGAAGGGGGGTGGTAGGGTGTGAAATTCCCAGAGGTATCCAGGGAGATGAACAGGGACTGGAGGAGCTGAGCCTGCCAGAGAGGTCATACTGGAGTATAACGTTCCAAGAAAACTGAGATTGCAGCCATCACTGGGCAAACACCAGGCAAGCTATTGGCCAAAATGAGTCCAGTGGTAACAAAGCAGACTGAGGGGAGAGAAGGATGAAAAAACTTGGACACAAAGGCATGCAGCATCAACAAAGCCTGTCTGTACAACCAGGGCAGGCATTTTGGGGAGTGGTAGTTAAAAGGTCAGGATTTGAAAGATTAAAGAGCAATATATGACAATATATTTTCATTGTCATATGAAAATGAAAATTTTCATTGAGGGGGGAGATTAAATCCCATCACTTATAGCCAAACTGGGCTTTCTGGAAATTACTTGTGTGCCAACTGGTCCAGTCCCAAAGCTGAGACACTGGCCCAGGAGTGCAGCTGAGGTAGCTTCATGTGGAGATGTTGCCATGTTTACTCTACATGGGACTTATTATTTTCTTATTCTCAACAAATGGAAAAAGCCTAATTCATCAAGATAATTCCAAGCAGAAACTCTTTCTTTAAAGGAGTTAAAACTACGTATGCATGTGGTGTCCACGAACTTAAGAAAACAGCGCTTTGAATAAAAAGACTATGTAAGTAGGTAAGGGATTTCCTGGCCACGTGTTAAGTGAGAGAAGAATTTAATAGCATGGGTCCAACAGAGTTCCTGCCCTTGGAAGCCTGAATTCCCAAACTCAAGTGAGCGCTAGACAATGAACGCAGTAGCACAACAGGGATGCAGGAGGAAAAGATGGAGCCATGGCTGGGGAGAGCACAGGCTCCACTGCCAGAGGGCCCTGGCTGGTCTCTCCCTTGTGTAACATCCATGCAAAAATAAAGAGTCCACTCTTAACAATTTTTTAGTTTGTAAGATTAAGAGGAAAATTCCTGAGGCCAACTATGTCAAGTAGGATTTGAAAAAAGAATAAAAACAAAGCAAAACATGTTTTGTCAACAGGGTAGGTTGAATGCTAGCCAAAAATGTCATCAGCCAGCATTTGCAGGAAGATGGAAGGGAGAAATACAAAACAATGGACAATAACCTCGTCAACTAACCAATTGTTTACATGGTAGCTAGTTACTCACTGACAGCTTCGTGCATTGTTTACCAGTTGTTAGAACTTTACAACCAGCCACAGCTAGATTACTGCTGATTCTTTGGTCTCAGGTAGATGTCACAACGCTTTACCCAGCAGGGCCTCCCCCACCTTCCATTCTTGCTTTCATCTGATGAGGTCTTGACTGAAACCTAGCCTATCAGTGCCAATCTTGGTCTCCGTCATCCTGGGTTTCCACTCCTGATACAATACCCATAGGTCATAGCGCATTCATGATGAGGTGTTTGAGTTCTTCCCATTGTAGCAGAAAGGACCACTGAGCATTTAGCAGATGGCTGTAGTAGAGATTTCATAACTTTCAAGATTACAGTGCACCATGGAGACTGCCCTTGTGACTCATACAAAATAATATTGAAGAGTTTGGAGTGTATTCTTTAGCCCAGGAACCCATGAATCACGCCAATTAAAATCAAATCATAGAAAAGGAGCCAAATGAAGAAATTATTAGTTTTGACCATATAGCTTGCTCATAATTTCCTTGCAACTGAGTATCTATAATATCCAGTGTAAGCCAGGTATAGTGGTGCACACATGTAATCCCAGCAGTTGGGAGGCTGAGGCAGGAGGATTGCCATGAGTTTAAGGCTGCCTGGGCCACGTAGTGCATTTAAGACCATCCTGAATTATAGATAAAGACCCTGTCTAAAAAAATAAAAAAAGCCAGGCATGGTAGATAGTGAGAACTTGATATAATCTCTTCTAATAGGATTGAAGAGCAATCTAACTTCATTTCTAGTACATATTTTTCAGGTTCTAGGTCATAAAAGGTCTGGTTGTCATCAGTTGATAGGTCATGGGGAAGCTGCTTTGTCTGGTGAAAGTGTTCCTTCACACAGTCTATTAAAACCATGCAGGATTTAATCATATCAGAGGTTAGAAGAGGCGGCGCTGCACATTACTCTACTATTAAGGACATAGACCTTCCAGTAAGGTTCTTTCAGTAGGAGTAATGATACTACCTTTGGCCAAGACACTCCATCTGACCTTGCCAGGTTCAGATGCAATATGCCATTTTTTAAAAACCTTTCCAGAAGACTGAGGATGACAGAGACAACAGCGATGTCACTGTATTCACAATATCTGCACTGTTTTATTTATTATATTGGCACATTTACATTTATCATAGGGAATCCATACATGTACACCACATTTTTTCACAATTTACATGTTTACATTTTTTATTTATTTTTTTAAATGTAATATTTTTATTGTATAAATTTAACAATGGTTATATTACATATTTTCATCATCAGATCAGTTTAGATTAATACATATAGGCATATAAGATTGATCAAACAATTAAACATTCACACATTCAATTAACATTACTTATTCTTTTCCCCCTTTCTTATTTTAAAAGTTGACACACTGCATATTGTCCTCACAATAGTTTTACAGAGCACAGTGTGTGGGCATGACCCACCACCCTATTGATGTTGCTAAGAAGAAGAAGAAAAAGAAAGGAAAAAAAAAAAAGAAGAAGAAAGGAAAAGAAAATTCTTCTCTTTGGACTAAGATGCATACACAGTCAAATGTTCTGCAATTGCAGTGGGCCACCAGTGAAGCTTGTAATGTTGGAGGCTATTGATCTAAGCCTCCTAAAGCTCATTCCGCCAGTCTAGCTCTGATACCACATTTCTTAGTTCTTTATCTCCTTGACTTTTCTTTCCTCCATCTGAATTGTTTTCTTTTCTGACTGTTATGAATTGTCCAATAAAATAAATTCCTCTGAGTCTGGAGAACTGCTCCAGAGGTTTTTTTTTTTTTTTTTTTTTTAAATAAGGAAAATACATTTTGTAGGAACTTTTTGACTACTGTTATGATATTGGCATCACTGCACAAGAAATTTCTACATATTACAAAACACAGGCTATTTCAAGAATGTATCAAGGGACTGGGAGATAGCTCAGGGGCACAAGTGCCTGCCTGGCAAGTGCAAGGTCCTAAGCTGAATCCCTGGTTCTGCCACAAAACAAAACAAAACAAAACCAAAAACAAAAAAGACTAATCATGCTAGCATTTGGGCTGGCGAGATGGCTCAGTGGTCTAAAGCCCCAACTTATGCAAGCTTAGGCAACCACAGGGATCAAGGTTCGATCCCCAGCACCACATGTTATGTGAGTCCCACCCCCAGTGCAGGCTGAGCTAGCCATAAAAAAAAAAATGTATCTATGCTGAGGGTGGTGATACATACTTGTAATCTCAGCTACTTAGGGGGATGAGGGAGAAAATCACAAGTTTGGGGTATTCAAACTACCCATGTCAATCTCATGACATTTCTCTAGTAGTCAATCAGTTCCTGCTTGATCTACAATTGGATTAACAATTTTATAAATGATCAGTCTATTAATGTTCTAGAATCTTACTCTGTCCAAAGGTAAGAACTCAAGGAGATAAAAACATTCTGTACTTGTCAGACTCCTTTTCTAGAGTCTTCCTGGAGATGAAATTCTTTAGGACAAAGCAAGCATTTGACCATCTGTGACCTGACAAGGCCAGAAAGGACCATGTTTGTAGATTTGAGGGGAGTTTGTGAAATATGGAAATAACTGACAGGAAAGCTTCATCTATTTAATTTTTTTGCATATAATCTTTTTTAGGTATTTAATACAAGGTCCACAGTATCTCACTACACAGATCAGATTGATAGTGATCCTATTTTTAGCCTCCCAAGTGCTGAGATCATAGGAGCATGCCAAGTGCAGTCTTATTGTGCCCCAGGGCATGCAAGGGATCAAGCCCAGTCCCTGTGCCAGCCTAAACAGGCACTTTAGCCTACTGAGCTAGCTAGTCAGCCCTCCTTATAATCTTTTATAGTGACTAGAATTATGATTGATAGTATGAACTAGAATTATGGCTGAAGACATTATCATGACTATCAGACTTTTCACGCTTGGTGCAAATAGAAATGTGACACTCCCACTTCTTTCACAAGGCTCCCAATTCTCTTAACATGAAATTTACATCACTGACTTCATCTTTCCCTTTCAGGAGCTTCAGGGGTTCTTCTGGAGTACCTCAAAATTAAAGGCCAAAGAACTTAGACTTTGGGGCCGGTGAGATAGCTCAGCGGTCTAAAGCGCCTGCTTAGGCAAGCTTAGGTAACTGCAGGGACCATGGTTCAATTCCAGCACCACATGCTGCACCAGCCCCACCCCCAGGGCAGGCTGAGCCAGCTATAAATAAATAAATAAATAAATAAATAAATAAATAAATAAATAAAGTTGTTGTTTTAGTGATACTGGGAATTGAAATCAGGACCCTGCACTTGTGAGGCAAGGGCTTATTCTACTTAGCTATCTTCCCAGCACCAATAAACAAAGTTTTTTAAAATGATTGTTTGTCCCTCAAAAGAAGACATCTTGTATACTTAATAGCTTTTTACTCACCAAACTGTTTTTCCTTGCATGAGTTAGTCCTAGTTTTAATATGTATATAATGTCAATATATATATATATATATATATATATATATATATATATATATATATAATATTATGTACAGTCTTAATTACTCTTTTCTCATTCCTGGGACAAATACCCAACACCCTAAATGAAAGAAGTTTATTTAGCTCATAGTTACTGGAGGTTTCAGTCCATACTCAGCTGGCTCCAAGGCAGACTGGCACATAGCAGAGAGCAGCAGTTCATGGCAGCAGAACAATTGCAACAGGGGCAACAGAGTCTGTCTCTCTGTCTCTCTTATGTTACATTCAGGTTCTCTACCTGAGGCTATCCACCTCAGGCTATACCCATAATTCCAGCAGCACTCAGATCCATAACACTATCAGTACTAAAACACATAATCCCAGTTAATCATGAGTCAGTCTCAAACTCTAGAAGTTTGAGATGATTGCATGAGGCTTTGGGGGGACAACTAGACACAAACCATAATACACACACACACACACACACACACACACACACACACATGCACACATACATATATTCTTCATATATATATATATATATATATATATATATATATATACATTCTTCTTAATTTTTCTCTTTTTTTTGAGACAAACTCTCACTATGCAAATCAGGCTGGTGTTGAGCTTACTTTGTATCCCACGCTGTTCTCCAACTTGCAATAATCATCCTGCCTTCTATTGAGTGCTGGGATTATAGGAGTGGCCACCATGCCAGCTAATCCTTAATTTCTAGTGACCATGTAGGATGTAAGCAATTTTAAACTGTCTTACTCCAGTGTTTTGTAGCTGAGTATCATTTCTGGACTTCTAGAAACCTATTTCCAGCTGGACATGGTGGCACACGCCTGTAAACACAGCACTTGGGAGGCTGAAGCAGGAGGAACAGTGTAAGTTCAAGACTAGCCTGGGCTACAAAAGTGATCTTATGGCCAGCTTGAACTGCACAGTGAGACTTTGTCTCAAAGAGAGAGGAGAGAGAGAGAGAGAGAGAGAGAGAGAGAGAGAGAGAGAGAGACCTATTTCTTCACAGTTCTCATGTTTATTGACAGATCTGAATACACCTCCCTTCCCTATACCACATCACATGAGGTTCCTCTTGTACAAATTATTCATGACCAAACGCTGAACTATGAGACCAGAACCATGTTTACTATTGAATAAATGTAAACAAAAATAGCTGGTATAAGAAATAGCTGACATGAAGGCCTCAGCTCTGTCATTCTTTATTTGAAGACACAGGTAATGGTGAAGAACTGTCCTCTTTTTTTTTCTTCTCACAGCACTTGTCCTTAATAGTGTGTTTTCTTGTATGTACACCTGTTCCTCCTGTTAACATTGGGGGAAAATGTAAGTCCCAACCTGCTAGATGTCAGATACATTGAGCTTGTATTGCCTGAAATCTAAAGTAGGAAATTTTGAGACAGCTCCTAAGAGATAAGAAGGAACTCAAAAGTAGGGTGACACAGAGCCTGCTTCCTGAGAATTTTATAGAGAAAAACCACAGGCTGGGTACAGTGTGGGTTAAACTATAATCAACTAAAAAAATTTACAAGTATAGCTGATAGGCTAATATTGATCCAATAGTAGCAAGGGCATATGGATGACATTATTAGCTATTAGCTTAGTCTTCTTAGTTTTTGTAGTCTAGTGGGTGGGAAAGGATGGCCCAGTCCTAATAAGATAATGGCTTATTCCCTTGGGAAATCTCAAAAGGGTGGCACCAATAAGCTCTAGCTTCTGTTTATCCCTTAGAGAATTATGCAAATCCTCCCATGGTGACTTGAATCTTTGTCAAGTGCACCTACAAGCTCAGTTTTGATGTATTCTCATCTTCTGCGCTGACTTTCTCAAGGCCTAACCCTGTCTCATTGCCTGTGTTTCTTCTCAGCTTAGTGACCTACAATACTATGACACTTCATGGAGAAGGGGACTCCTACCTAGCTGAATAGTTACACAGAAGGTACTCAGATATCTGTGAAACGGTGTGCACCCTGACCACCAGTCTGAATCAACGTATCATTTTGTCACATTCCACTGAAAGTAACAAATAGTTCTTTTCAGAACACTTTTTTTTCTTTTTTTTGGTTTTAGTTTTTTGAGATAATATTTCACTTTGTAATTCAGGCTGACACAGAATTCCCTGTTGTAGCCCAGGTTGGCCTAGAAATTTTGGCCAGTGCTGGGATCACAGGCATATGCCACTGCTGGAGTTTAGAACACTGTCTAGTAGTCTATTCCAAACAACAGAGGTAGTTGGGATATCCCCCATGCATCAAAATTACATTTGTCCTATATAACAAGCATTAGTGTTTTGACTTAATTAAAAGTAATCCATATATTTCATAAATATATACCACTTAATTCTACAGAACATAGTCTAAGACCTTAAGTTCCTGAGACAGTTTCTTGAACTATATATAAATTCATTTATCTAATTCACTTGCTTTTATTTTATTATTTTATTTTGGGGGGGAAGGGTCTACAGGGTGTTCAGGTCTGATTACTTTATTATTATTATTATTTTGTTTGTTTTTAGGTATGCTCTTTTTGCTCATTAGCAAAGTTAGGCATTGAAGGAGTTTAAGAAATACGACCCCAAAATACATTGCTGTGAGTTGAAGGTACTTGAAAGATAGCGAATGGCAAAATTATCTGTGTTTCCATTTCTTTAAAGGCATCCTCTAAGGGATTCAACTCTTATCGCAGGAGAAAGTACTTCCACACTTAGACAGAACTTGTTTCCAGCCATTTTATTCCAAGAGCTCATGTGTCTTTCTCAAAGGCTGTTTACTTTGAGGGTATTTTTTTCAAGGATGGGGAGTTAGGTCAAGGGATTCTTTCCTTTCTCTTGGCTGACCTGACTGACACTGAAAGTGTTCTAAACCCCTCAAGAGTTCACATCTAAGTTGTCCACTGTAATCACATTCCCGACCTAAATCCTATCATCTGCTGACAAGAAGACACACAGGAGCAGGGAGCCCACTTAGGGCATAGTGGTCAAAGGTGACACTGGCCTTCTTTGGAAGAGCTTTACAAATGGAGAGTGTAATGATTTGGGATTCCAGGTTACTTCTGTAACCTTCCTTCACTGAAGACTGTTTTCAGGATGGAAACAATAGTAGCTCCTAAACTCAGACTGACCTCTTTAAGTAACTGAGTTCAGGCACTTAAACATGTTCTATGACAGAGCAAGGTAGCTTTTGCTATTGTTTTGAGCTTAAATTTTTTACCATGACTGGAAGGTGCTTACAATAGCAGATCCCATGATCAAAGGACTCAATTTCTACATTAACAGTTTCTCTGATTTAATCTCTGTGCTAATCTAAAAGTGTAGCCCTACTATTTCTGGGAGATTTTTTGATTCATCCTTTTCCAATTTGCCTTATGAATAGATAAATTTATCTGAAGTAAAGGTCCCTCATTGTGGCAATCTACTGTACTTTAAAGTTTGGGCCAGCGAGATGGCTCAGCAGTCTAAAGCACCTGCTTAGGCAAGCTTAGGCAACTGCAGAGACTGCGGTTTGATCCCCCAGGCCATAATATAATATAAATAAAGGTTTTTTAAAAAGTTATTTCTCTGGCCTGGCATGGTGGTGCAGGTCTGTAATCCTAGCACTCGGGGGGGCTGAGGCAGGAGGATCGGTGCAAGTTCGAGACCAGCCTCGGCTACCAAAGTGAGCTCAAGGCCAGCCTGAACTGCGTAGCGAGACCCTGTCTCAAAAAGATAAAAAAAAAAAAAAAAAAAAAAAAAAAAAAAAAAAAAAAGTTATTTCTCTGAAGATGTACAGGTCCTGGGAATGCTTAGCCATGAAGTTGGCTGACCTCAAAAGTTCTCTGGGTCCCACCCTCACAGGGCCACAAACCCAGAAGGTCATATGTCTTCTCTGCACAAACTGACTTTTGAGGCCACCCCAAGTGCATGCTCTATCTCTCAGCACAAAATAACCTTGGCTGGAGGCCCAGAAGGTGGAGCTCTGGCTTGCCTGGATCTAGGTGAGCCCATCAATCCTTGTCTAGTACCTTACCAACCTACTCAAACAGTTCAGTTTTTGAAAGACCTCCCCCGCCTTCCTGCCTCCTTTAGGCATGGTGGCACACACTGATACGGTACTCCCAGCACTCCAGAGCCCGAGACAGGAGGATTGCTGCAAGATTGAGGCCAGCCAGAACTACATAGACAGACTCTGTCTTAAACATGAGGAAAGAAAATTATTTTAAAAAAAATCAGACACAAACCACAAAGACCTCTCTAGAACCCAGTCCTATTATTCCCTATTGAACCCAGTTTGGTTCCTATCTGACTAGGTTAGACACTTGAAACATCTTCCTAAGACCAGTCCTGTTTCTGTCACAATTTCTAAATCTAGTTCAGATCAAAATTTCCTCAAATTCAAACAGCTCAGAACACAACCCTGTGAATCTTTGGAATCTGAGAGAGAATTTACCCCTGGTGACAGTGAATGCCCAGGGTCCTGCTGGTGACCCTGCCTCCTTTACTGATGTTCTGGGTCCTTTTGTAGCTCTGCTTAAAACCTGCTGATATGGGTCTTTCAGGGGGCCAAGGAGATAGCTCAGTAGAATAAGCGCTTGCCTGGCAAGTGCAAGGGCTTGAGTTCAATCCCCGGTTCTGAAAAAAAGAAAAAAAACAAAACAAAACAAAAAAACAAAACAAAACAAAAAACCCAAAACGGGTTAGCTCAGTTGTTTAAGTGCCTGTGTGGGCAGTCTCAGTCAGGCACAGGGGATGGCAGTTTGATCCCCACACCCACCCTTAAGGCAGCCTGAGCCAAACCCCCCAAAGGGGGGGGGGGCCCTGCTGTTTGTGTTGAAGCTATTAACAAGAACATTGTTTGGAATTGAGCTGTGGAGGTAGCCTGTTAAGTGAGCCCTAAATTGGATTCCTGGTACCAAAAAAGAAGGAAGAGGAGGAGGAAGGGGCAGGGGGAGAGGAGAAGAAGAAAAAGAGGAAGAGGATGAGGATTTCTTGGACTAATCACCTCAAGTAGAACTGCACTACAGGTAGAAATAAACTATATTTGATACAATTATTAAAGAACAAAACATTAGTTCATCCTGAGAATTCCAGCCAATAATGTAACCAGAGTTTCTAGAAAAACAAAGGCTGAGGATGTAGCCTCGTGGCATAGCACTTGCCTACCGGGCACAAAATGCTGGATTCAGTCTTCAGCATTAAAAAAAAACAAAAACAGAAGCAAAACAAACAAACAAACAAAACCAAAGACCAAAAACCATTTGCAAGACAGAAAATAATTTAATTTGGCATAGCGTAGTCCATTGAATAGTCAAATGATTGCTAGTTAATGATTTTAGTTGTAGGGCCCTGCAACCAACTAAACTTGGTGACCAGGATTAAATATTATAATTGGTTTAGTTAGTGGATCTCATACAGATGTCCAGTCTCTATCCACGTGCCTCCTTGCAACCATTATTTAATAATCAGAAAGCAGAAATATTGAGTGTGTGTGTGTATGTGCATGTGTGTTTGTGTGTGTGAACTTTTCTGATCTGAGGAATATTATACAGGGTACCAGTGGGTGGGTACCACCAGTTTCTAGGCTGTGCCATAGAGACCCCTGGTTGTAGAAATTACTGGTGCTTGCCCTCATTTGTCCTAGGCAGAAGAGACCTGGAGGGAAAGGTTCAGATTGCTAGGCTGGGCATACAAAGCTTTTGCCTACATCTCTGGATTCAACTTTCTTTCCTTGCATTTCATACTCTAGCCCTACTGAACAAACGGTGTCTTGCCTAGTGTGTGCATAGAACAGATATTCAAACTCAACCTTACCTTAACTCTGAGGCCAACAGAGCTTCATTGTTAGGCTGAGCTGACACATTTTAACATATGTCCACTAATCTAGCTGAGCATGGTGGTGTGCACCTGCACTCCTATTGCTTAGGAGCTGAGCCAGGAGGGTCACCGTGCATTCAAGGCCTGCCCGGGCTTCATAGTGGACTCGACCAACCTGAACTGCATAGTGAAACCCTGTCTCAGAAAAAGAAAAGAAAAGATCACAAGTCCTTTTGAAATTTTTTTCTATGAAGAGAGAGTCTTCAAAATTGATTGGGCTTTCATGACAAATTCAACCAGCTGCATGGAAGTGAGGCTATAGGACTTTGAATCAAGGTCATATAGGTAGTGTAGCTTCTACCTTGTTCAGTGAACTCTCCCTAAAAGCCTTCAGGTCCGTGTAAGTAGCTGATGATGTAAGTAGTCCTGGGAAGGCCATGCTGTAAGGAAGCTCAATACAGACCATGGAGCAGGGAGCATCAAAACATCAGTTTCCCTTTAGAAACAGCGCTCATACACCAAACAGAATGAAGTATATATGCATCACTTTATAACCATTGTAGCCCACCTGTACATGAGATTATACCCAGACTATTTAAACCAGACTTTGAGTGTTCTCAGTTATGCTCCAACTTCCCTAACTGCCAAAGGTATTCTAGGATGGTATAATCACTCAAATTTCGGCTATGTTTGAAGGTGAAAGCCAAAAGATGCTTGAATGATTCTAGTTGAGGTGATGGTTTTGTAGGCATTAGGAGCAGAAGCAGGACTATGCCGATCAGGCCCAGCATCCCTGGGAGATAACGCTGGATCCTGCCCAAGCCTGGCACCAGGATGGCTGCCACAGTGTAGCTACCAGAGGATCCTTTCCCCTCACCCCCCAGAAGAGGCTGAGAATGCATCACTTACAGAGATTTCATCGCAAAAAATCCTTCAGCATACATCCTAAGATGATGTTTTCATATGATTTATTTTCAAAGTGCACATCCAATCCTTCAATCCAAAATAGACCTACAGCAATATGTATCCACGCAGTTGAACTTCAGAACAAAATATGAGGCAGATGTATGTGATAGGTGTTACACCATTTCCCAGCCTGCTTGCATCCATTGCTTTTGAACTGCAAGTTCTGCTTCTTGTTGCTGGTGCAGACCAAAAAAAGGCCAAGCTCTGTCCCCAGCCAGAGCTGAGCTGCCAAGGCTTCTATATATGTGTGGAACTCAGAAATCACTCCCCAAATTCTGGACTCATGGAACTTGACTAGTAGAAGAGTTGTTAGAACCATAAAGGTTGAAGCGGTCTACTGGGCTGAATGTACTGAGGTAGAATTTGAAGGGTAGGCAGAGGCAGCTTTAGTATCTGTCTTAGTACCTTACTTCTCTGTGCTTGACTCATCCCGTACTAGCCACATCCTTGCAATGCACTCTGTAAGAGAGGAAATTACAGAAGGAGAAGGTTTGGTTGACATAGTTAATGCCTCCTATGCTGAGTACCACATAGGGCACTCCAGCCAGCCTGAGCCTTTGGTCAGCACCTACCCACCCACTCCTAGCCCTGTCACAGTCCACCTGCTTAGTGGTCTCATGGACATGGCTCTTTCAGTGGGAAGAAAGGTGGGGGAGGCCGAGTTTGGTAGACTGTCTGGCACCTGTGCTCAGTTATCCTCCTTTAAGTCTTAATCTGGTAGTACTGTCCTTAGGATGCTCGATGATTCTTGAAGGGGCCCACGCCCCTGACCCTTTACTCACCAGCCCCACAAGAGCTCTCCCACAAGGCCGACTGCTCCTGGAAGGTGAATTCCAGAACTTATTTATCTCAGCATCGCTGGTTCCTGGCTCTGCTGCTGGCTCATTGCAAGGGCTGCGTAAGTCACCAATAAGTCATTGATAAAGTTGTGGTTAGTTAAAAGAGGAGAAAATCAACCATAAGCATGGCTACTTGAGCTTGGAAGGCTTTTGGTGTCTATCCTGAGTGGAGAGCTTCTGTGTCACTGTCTCTTGCCATAGTTGATAGGGACTCACCGGTCACATCAATTTAGAACATGCACTATGGATCAGCTGTGTTCCAAAAGTGTGTGGTCTGGGGCGGGGCATATAGCTCAGCTGACAAGTCCAATGTCCTAAGTTTGAACCCTGACACTGAAAAACAAAACGAAAAAAGTCAATCCACAAGTGTGTGGCCTGGCCCCTGAAATGCGTTGTACCTTGGAGAAACAATGCTACAAGATCCTAGTTCCCAATGCAAACAAACAATCACTAGATTTTTCAAATCATTCTGCGAGCTTCTTCCTTTTCTCCCGCAACACCCCCTCCCTCACTCACTCTCAGAAGAGCAGAGGCTCACATGCCTGTAACCCTAGCGCTCTGGGATGCTCAGACGGTAGGATGGCAAGTTCAAGCCCAGGCTACGCCCCTCATGGACACAGTTATGGTTTATATTTAGATGTCCTCTAAAGTTTTGTGAGATCATACGTAGGGCTTGGGGGCAGGGGTTGGATCAGTGTGCTGTGTCCAGATGAGTTCACAGCTAAAAGTGACGTTGGGGGTTAATGCTTGGGGCGTGGCCTGGAAAGGTCCATCTTCCCCCTTTTCCTTGATCTCTCTGCTTCCTGCTGCCTGGCCATGACTATCCCTCCTTCTCCTGCCACGCTGCACTGCCATGGAGCCAGTCACCTACGGCCTGACCCCTCTACAAACTGTAAGCCAAAGTAAAGTTTTCCTCCTTCGAGTTGTGAGTGTTGGGTAGTGGGTCTTCGTGATAAGAAAGCAATGAAGATGGAGACCCTACCTCAAAATAAAGGAAATAAATAAAAAGGACTGGGGATGTAGCCCAGTGCAAAGACGTGGAAGTTAATCCCTAGGATGGCAGACAAAAAATAACGCAAAACAAAACAAAACAAAACAAAACAAAACAAAACACAGCAACAAAAATCTACATCCATATGTGCATGTTGTACTCTAGTAACCACCAGGGAAGCCCAGCGGACGCCAGGAAGAAAAGCCTCAGGCTTGTTGGAGCAGTGGTGCTTGTGCCTCTAATTCTTATCTGGTCTATGGCAAGAGCTTAGACAAAGGTAGAAACGGGTGCAGAGGAGGGAGAAAAGGAAATCAGTCTCCACCTGTTCAGGGCTCGTGTTAGGTGCATTATGGGTTTCTCATGACAGATCTGTGTGATTGGCGCTATTTTAATCCCTGTTCTCCTGCTAAGGAAACTGAATCTGAGCTGGTAGAGAGTGTATTCAGGGTTGCACAAGTGACAAGGGACATGGCCAGGCCGCAAACCTAGGCTTGTCCAACTCCAGAGCTAATGCTCTTTCCATCTCACTGTGAAGCCAGGTAATTCAATATGGTCAAGTGGGAACCGATGACCCAGTTTTACCCCCACCACATGGCAGGGCTTGGCATGGGGATGAAGGATGCCAACCTCTGGGCATGGAAAGTGTGTCTAGCATGTATGGTGTCTTCCTGGGTGGCCAGTCATGCCTTAAAGGCAAAATTCAAGGCCCAACCCTGCTTTAAAGACAAAATCCTAACCATCTGTGCTATCAAAGAGGCCAAGAAACCAAACTAGGAAAACTGACCTGAGGTGATCTGAAATTAATGTTGGACTGTTCTTCCTTCCTTCCTTCCTTCCTTCCTTCCTTCCTTCCTTCCTTCCTTCCTTCCTTCCTTCCTTCTTTTTTCTTTCTTTCTTTCTTTCTTTTGTATTGTAGGGAAGGGTCTATAGGGTGCTCAGAGTCTCACTACTAGCTCAGACTCAGTGATCTGCCTGTTTATAGCTTTCCAAGAGCTGGGATTATAGGCACATGTCACCATGCCCAGTCTCAGTTGCCATCTCAGTGTAACTAGGGGGTGGGGGTGGGGCTGGCACAGCAGGTCCAGGGATTGAAACTTTGGCCTCTGCACCTGCTTGCGGGTGCTTTAATTTGCTGAGCTATTTGGACAGCCCTATCCCATTCTTCTTCTTCCTCTTCATCCTTCTCCTCTTCCTCTTCTTCCTCCTCCTCCTGTTCCTCCCCATTCTATTCCTCCTCACCCTCCTCATCCTTTTTTTGAGACAAGGTTTCACTATGCAGTTCAGGCTGGCCTTGAGCTCACTCTGTAGCCCAGGCTGCCTCGAAGTCATAGGGATCCTCCTACCTCAGCCTATTGAGCTGATTACAGGTGTGTACCATCACACCCAACTCTAAGCTTCAAAGAGAAAAGAAAGACAAGAGTCCTAGGGGACAAAGTGACCTGAAATTGTCACCAAGATAGATAAAGGGCACTCAGAGTTACCCCCAAAGAGACTAGGCTTGGTATATGCAAATGGAGAGGCAAGAATATATTTAGTCACACCAAACCAAACCCAACCAAATCAAACCAAACCCAACCAAACATTATTTTATGTTTAAGTCACAATATAGGGGGCTGGGGAGATAGCTCAGGGGCACAAGGGCCTGCCTGGCAAGTGTAAGGTCCTGAGTTTGATGACCGGTTCTAAAAAAAAAAAGGGCAAGGCAATTTACAATAACTGTGGTGCAATGTTTATGCTTTAGTAACTACTTTACTTCAAAACTATTATCTTTTTGGGCTGGTGAGATAGTTCAGTGGTTTAAAGAGCCTGCTTGGGCAAGCTTAGGCAACTGCAGGGTCCAAGGTTTGATCCCTGGCACCACATGCTGTACCAGTCCCATTCCCAGGGCAGGCTGAGCCAGCCATAATACAAATAGATAGATAGATAGATAGATAGATAGATAGATAGATAGATAGATGATAGATAGATAAAATAAAAAGTTACTGCCCTTGAGAACTGTCTTTTTAAAAAAAGCCCCAAATGCTTACAGTTTCCATCCTTATCCTTCCTTATCATCCCACATATTATTTTTGTGTCTAGCTATTTTCTTTGCTTTTTCACACCCCCTATGGCCAATTTTTGGTTTAAAAAAATGACACTGAAATAAACAAATAAACAAAAAACAGCAACATAACAGAGCACCTACTTAGTGAGCAGTTGATTCCTGGCAAGCCTCAGTCCTGGTCAGAATAGCCACAGGGCTCAGGTTCCAGCTCACATTGTGTGAGAGAAGCTTTCCTTCTCCCCAGTGATGTCCCAAGGCACAGTCCTCTGGCCTGCTCTTTGAAGACTGTGAGGGCAAAGGGCAAGTTGCTTCTGTCTACCTTCTCTGCCCCACAGGCTTGCAGTCTTTATTCTAAGTTGTCATGAGGCTGGCACCCTGGTTTCCCAGCCCAGACCCTAGCAATGGCCAAGGCCCCACCATGGTGAGAAGGCAGCTTGATTTACCTAGAATGCAGGGCTTAGGGTGAGCTTGGATTTTGGAGTTATATACCATGACTCAAACCCCAGCTCTGATACCCACTTGCTAACATCTGATGGAGCAGATCATCCTTCCTGACCTATAGTTTCTCTACTCATTAAATGGGAAAACTGACAGCAATTTACCTTGGCATATTGCGAATTAGAGATAATGTATGAAAATACCTGATACAAAGTGGCCTACGACCAGCTGTGTCTTCATATGACCAGGACTTCTTGCCTCCTGGAAGATAGTGACTGCCTCAGAGGAAGTGACTGTCCAGAAGACATTTGTATGAGAGAAAATGGGGGAAAGACAGGTCCAGAATCTGCTTTGCCACCAAAGGACAGCCAGAGATAATAGTTTTGAAGTAAAGCTATGGTTGCAAGAATCATGCCTTCCTCAGAAAGTCTGTAACATGCATGCCTATTTGAGAGTCAACAGTCTAGAGGAGATGTTCTTTTGGACTTTGTGAGTATTTCAGCTTCTCCTTGACTTTCTTCAACACTAGTGTCAGAATTAAGACAAAGTTTCCAGGATTTTGTTGTTCTTGTGAAGTTCTGTTCCCATTGGTGGAAGTTTATGAGAGGAGGAATGGCTCAGTGGTGAGCTGTGAGAGATTTTAGGGTAATGACGGGAGTCCCAAGGAGGAAGGGGAAAACAAGTCGTTTGGATGCTTAAAGGGGGAAGAACTTAGTTTGTTCAAAACTACACCGATGGAGTTTGGCTTCAGCCTCAGACTAGAGTCTGCACTAGATTATTTAGACCATAGTAACATTAATAAAGTTCAGGAAACTTTTGGAATAGCAACAATTACTATTATCCAGCCTGAGATTTTAAAAACAAAATATGCCAGTCTGACCTTTTTTCTTTACTTGTTCTTATTTCTAGGCTTCTTTGTTAAGGAAATATGATAGATAGGAGGCCTGGGACATAATAGAAATTCAATCAATACTTGTTGACTGAAGGGAGACTTCTGACAAGAACTTTAATATTCTGGTTGATAAAGCCATAGCACGGTGTAGGTTGGCTTCAAAGACAATAAACTGTATTAAAATTGGCCAGAAAGCCAGGTGTGGTGGCGCACACCTGTAATCCCAGCACTTGGAAGGCTGAGGCAGGAGGATTGATGAGAGTTCGAGACCAGCCTGGGCCACAAAAGTGAGTTCAAGGCCAGTCTGAACTGCATAGTGAGACCCTGCCTCAAAAAGACAAAAAAAAAAAAAAAAAAAAAAAAAAAAAAAAAAAAAAAAAAAAAAAAAAAAAATTGACCAGAAAATCAATTCATACTGCCTGGGAGATAGAGCCCTAATGTAGGACCATCATCCCCACTCCCAGGAAGTTCTCTGTGATGTGGATACTATATAATGAAAGGCCAGGGCTGGAGAGATAGCACAGTGCTCTAAGTGCCTGCCTGGCAAGCACAAGGACCTGAGTTCAATCCCCAGTACTACATGCAATGCTGGTCTTGAAATCCCAGGTGCGCTGAGGGTATGGCGGTGCACATCTGTAATCCCAGTGCTGGGGAGGCTGAGACAGGAGGATCACTATGAATTTGAGCTATGTAGCAAGACCCTACACCAAATAAAAATAAATAAACAAATAAATAACTTTTCAAAAATTGAAAAAGTTACCTTAAAAAAAGAAAAAAAGAATAAAGGAAGAAAGGCCAGCTGCAAGCAGCATCATGCTTGGCAGGGCGGCATCTGTGCTGAGGACATGAATCTAGGTCAGCACACTGTACCTAGCAATTTCTAAAACTTCTCTTGCTTCACACTAAATAGAAGAAAGACATATTCATTGCGGGCACTTTAAGAAATATAGGAAAGATTAAAGAAGAAGATAAAAGAATTCATGCTCCCCATCACTTGAATGTAAGCACTGATAATATTTAGTACAAGGCCTACTGGGTCTCATTACACAGATCAGACTCGTAGTGGTGCTCCTGTGTTCAACCTCCCAAGGGCGGGAATTACAGGTGTGGCGGGCCACCACACCCAGCCTCAGTAGCCATTTCAGTGTACCCTGGGGCTTCAAACCCGGGTCTTTTAGTCTGCTGAGCTATCTGGCTAGCCCTTGTAGGTATCTTTTCATCTTTTTTAAAGAACTTTTTGAGACAGGACCTTGCTGTGTCATTTATGCTGGGCTTGAAGCGCTGTGTAACCCAGACTGGCCTCAAACTCTGCAATCTTCCTGTCTCAGCCTCTTCAGTACCAGGATTACAAGCACGTGCCATGACTCATGGTTTAGTTTTGGTTCAATGTGTACATATTTTTGTGTATCTTAGTTAATTTTATGTTCTTTTTCACATAAACTAAAATATTAAAGCAAATCTGCAATGATTATATAGTAGTCCATCACCTCCGTGTTATGTGCACATTTTCATTTACAGTGACAGAAACAGATAATGGTGGCAAATAGCAATAGGATGCTTCAGTAAGGCCCAAGTACTATTCTAAATGTTTTAAATGCATTGGATTTTCAGTTCTCCAAACAACCCTCTGGGATATGTTTATTATCCTTTTATTAGAGACGAAGGAACTGAGGCAGGTGGAGGCTAACTAACTGACCCCAAATGACCCCAATGCTGAGCAGTGGGGCAATAGAGTTCATTTTCCTCTGATATCAGTTTGACAGTTTTCATATATTAATTGAAACTAGAATAATTGAAAAGCTGACTGGGGAAAAGCTGGGTTGACTTTCATGCTTTACTGTACATTAGTATAAATTTCAGATGAATTAAAGACAACATAAAAAGATAAAATCTTTTCTTTTTCCCAACACAGGAATTGAACCCAGGACCTTACATATGCCAATCCAGCCCAAAGGTGGAAATCTTAAATATAGCATATAAAGCCAGTGGCTTTCCATGCTTATGGAGATTTTGAATTATCTGGAGGTTAACTCAAGAATTAGCAGCCTATCATCTCAGCACTTGGGAGGCTGAGGCAGGATGATTTCTATGAGTTTGAGGCCAGGCTCAACTACACACTGAACTCAAGGCTGCCCTGAACTCCATAGTGAGATTCTATCTAAACAAAACAAAACAAAACAAGAAAAAAATATTTGTCAAAGTCTTGGGGCCAGGTAGAAGTGTCTGCCTGGCAAGTACAAGGTTGTGAGTTCGAACCCTGGTCCCGCAAAAAAAAAAAAAAAAAAAAAAAAAGTGTGGCTTCCTGAATCCCCATGCTACTTAAATCAGAATCCCTGGAGGTAAGTTAGGTGCTTGTATTTTTATTTATTTAGGGTTTTTTTTTTTTTTTTTTTTTTTTTTTTTTTTTTTTTTTTTTTTTTTTTTTTGAGACAAGTTCTCTCTATGTAGTGCAGGTTGGACTTGAACTCATGATGTAGCTCACATTGGCCT
>PVJA010019620.1:0-37963 GCA_004027025.1 Myocastor coypus | reverse complement strand
TTATCTTAGGAACGAAAACCCATTACGAATAAATTTCAAAAGCTATGAAATGATATAAAATATATCTTTAATTCATTAAAATTATACAGAAACTTTAAAAAATAAGTATACAGAAACTGAATAGAGAACCTTTTTAGACTGTGTTTGGGAATGAAATTTGAGGATGCCGGGGCTCCAAAACCTCACCCATCTCTGAGGGGCTCTTTAGGAACATGGACCTAGAAATGATGTGCAGATGAGCATAAGCATAAACATAATTGCACTCTAGAGGCAGAGGTGGGAGGAGAATTCCCAGGAACTCACAGGTTGTGAGTATCAAGTTTTCATTGCTAAATTTCCATCTTGTCCAGCACAAGAAACCTATATGAGAAAACTGTCCCTTACATAATTATAGAGCTGGCCTTAAGCTGCACATTCTGAAGCCTTCTGTGGTTCTTACAAGCAGTGCAGTAGCCCATCCTCTGTGCTTCACAGGCTCAGGCTCACCTATCATTTACTCAGTGGGGGTGGAACTTGGAACATCGCATGTGCTAGGATGACCTTAGTCTCTTCAAAAACATACAATCTCTTGCAATCAAAGAGGACCACAAAAGACTGGCACAACAGCACACAAAGGAAGGTGATTAGCAGAGCCCATGCATGCCCCACAGCTGAAATGAAAAGAGAAAAGGCCAGTAGTGAGAAGGAACAGGAACAGAATGGAAAAATGGTCAGGCGGGCTTCTGGAAATAGAGTAGAAGCAGAAGATCACAAGCTCTTCTCACAGATCGTGTGAGCCATGAGGAAGTTCAGCCAGAGGAAGTCACGAAAATCCAGGCCTGGAAGGGTTTGTCATGAGCTTGGAGTTGAGAATTATATTCTGGCAGAAGAGTGCAATTACTTTATTTTTTTACATAATTCTAGTTTGCTCTCTTCTATTTTCAGTGACCCATGCAACTTTCCAACTTTTTTCTCATATCACACAGCTGGAGGCCCACTGTGTGGCATGCCAGGTGACATGGATGTTGTACATCCAGCTAATCAGTGAGATAGACTGAGAAAAAACAACAAATAATGCCATCAAAAACCACTCTAACTCTACCTCCTATGCAGCAGACATTTATGACACACTCTGGACATAGGTGGAGATGGTAAGCTGTGCCGATTGTCACAGCTCTCTGCTTCCCTGACGCAGCCTCTTCATGAAAAGACAAGGCTATCATGAGCTCCGCAAGTCCGAGGGTCTTGCTGTCGTTTTGCTTTTGATCATAGAAAAGACCTTCCGAGTCCCTCCTGTTCCAGCTCTGGTCTTTGGCTCTTCTCCACTGTGGGAGATTTTTCACTAGATACGTAGGGCTTGAACTCTGCAAAGAAACACGTTCTTTCTCCCAAGAAATTCCACATTGAGAACTCAGTTTAAAAACTTAAGAATATGGGACACTGATATTTTACTAAAGTTTCTGTCCACTAGTTTTATTCAAACAAAAAATCTTACAAACAGAGATTTCGCATTCTGTCATTTTGCCATCTGAAGGTATTTTATGTGTCTGCCAACCGTGTGCTCTGATAAACCTGGGGCTTATTTGTGTCTAAGCTGTTGAGATTCCTAAGTCAGGCTCCCTATGGATGCCAAGGAGTAATGCCAAGTTAGGGTAATCAAGAAGATGGCAAAGCCAGTCAGAGAAACATGCAATTTAGTTACGCCAAAGGGAAGGAATGCACGGCCCATTTTAACATGCTTTACATCTAGTTTTACTCCCTGCAACCTGAAAAATTAAACATGCTCATCCAATTAAATTGGCTAGTGAGTCTATGTTTCTGTTGTAACTATCAAAAGAATCTTTTGAAATAAATTACTTGCAAAGAGACTTGGATTTGTGAAAGTGCACAAATTGGAAGTGTCTACCTTTCGGAGGTTTTGACAAAATGAGTCAAAACAAAATGCCACCAGCAACTTAGTCCCCTACAACTGTATTCGCTCACACATGTCTGTAAAGGAAAATTATCAATAATTTTATAATTGTAAAAATATTTTTTATTCTTTTATTTTTTCAGTACTGGGGCTTGAACTCAGGATCCTGCACTTTGCCAGGCAAGTGCTTATTCTACTGAGCTATCTCCCAAGCCCATATTTTTTGTTCTTAAATATCAGTTGTATTTTCTTTCTTTCTTTCTTTCTTTCTTTGTTTCTTTCTTTCTTTCTTTCTTTCTTTCTTTCTTTCTTTCTTTCTTTCTTTCTTTCTTTCTTTCTTTCCTATATAATAAAACATAAAGAAGCCACACATCATTTTGTGCTTGGTATTTCTGAGCATTATTAAAACTTCTTTTAAATCATTTATGTATTTAGCACACATTCTCACTACAAAGCTCACATGGACAGTGAGCTCTGCAGCCCCTGTCTCAGCCTCCCCAGCACTGGGACTACAGGTGTGCACCACCACACCAGGTTTTGAGGCTAGCACAGCATGCCCACGGTTCTGGGACCAGCAGGGTTGTTGGTACCAGGGACTGAACTCACATATTTGTGATAACCTGGCAGACATTTAGATCATAGTGCTATCTCCCTAGCCCCTACTATTTTGGTGCTTGTGGTGGTGGTGGTGGTGGTGGTGGTGGTGGTTAGTTAGGTTGTTTCCATTTTGGAATATCTAATTTGAACCCTAAAACCCCAAATGGAAACTACTGAGCAGTAATAAAGGTGAAAGAAAATTAAAAAGCTATTCTTATGGAAGTCAAGAGTAGAACAATGGTCAGTAGAGGCTATGAAGGTGAGTAGAGAGGAAGGCCAGAGTGAGGCTGGACAATGGATATCAAAAAGAATTAAGACAAATGAGGAGATTCTGCACTGTAAATGTCTATTTTCTAGAAAACTTCATTATATATGTTGAAATGACTTAAACAGAAATGTCCACATGGTACCGATACTCTGCAAAGATAGATGATTGAGAAGAAAATGCTCATTGCTCTGCTCTGATCACTGTACTCTGTACATATGTATCCACATGTCATGCTGTACCACACAAATTATAAATACTGGCCAAAGAGGAGTATGAGTTCATACCATGAGTATGAACCTGCTAGTACACATCTTTTGAGATGCAAACATTTATGCATCAGATAAGTGTACACTCCAAGTAGTGTTAGTCTCCAGAGAATGGCTAATTTTAGTTTCCATTGATACTGCAGAATGATTCTGAATATTAATCCAGCTAACTTATAAATAACCTGATAGCTCTCACAGGTCTATGATTCTTCCATCACTTGATCTTGGTAGCATGTTTAATGACTTTAAATGATCTAATTGAAGTTACCTCACTGTATGTATCATCATTTTCCCAAGAAAGAATAATGCTATATGCTTCTTAAAAGTGATTATTAGTTATTTGCACTTTCCCACTTTGAAATACTTGCTCAAGATTTATAAATGAAGGTTTTTGAGTTAGTTGTTCTTTGCAGCTGAGTAATACTCCACAGTTTATAAAAATATCACATTTTTTTTATCCATTCCTCAGGTGACAGGCATTGTGGTTGTTTCCAAGATTTGCCTACCACAACTTGTGCTGCTATAAACATAAGTGCACAAACATCACTATGATAGAATGTTTTCAGTTCTTTTGGAAAAATTCCCAGTGCGGGGATAACTGGATTGAATAGGATTTCCCATCCTATTTTTTTAAGGAGTCTCCATACTGATTTCCATGATGGTTGCACCAGTCTACAATCCCACAAACAGTGGAGAAGAATTCCTTTTTCACCTGAAGCTTCTCCAACATTTGTTGCTGGTTGATTTCTTTATGATAGCCATTCTTTCAGGGGTGAGATGGTAACTGAGTGTTGTTTTAATTTACATTTAACAGATGGCAAGTGATGTGGAATATTTTCTCATGTATTTATTAGCTTCTAGTATTTCTTCCTCTGAGAAGTGTATATTCATCTCACATGCCCATTTCTTAATAAGGCTTTAATCTTGGTCATAATCAGCCAGCAGAAAAGTCTAACCACGAGATATGAAAAGGAAAACCATATTAATATGCTGAACTGTAAAAGGCTCAAGTGAATAGCTTCCAAGATTGTCAGTTCTGCTGATAGCCCACTAGTATTATGCACTATTGGACTATATACACAGCTACTTTCTCATGGTTCAGTGAGAAAAAGTATTTGTACCAATAGTGTTTAGAAAAGATATCATGTCTGCCTCTTGTACTTTGAACAACTATTATGAAGACAACAATCTGTAATGTATTAATTATTGTAACTATCCTACTAACCTGTTTTGAAACTGCCCCATTGTTATTTCTTTCTCATTAAAATTAATAATTTTTCTAAAAAATAATAAATAAATAAATTAAAATGCATGCTCAAGATTATTTCCCTTGACTTTTGTTTTGTTGGGTTATTTTCTTTTTCTTACTGGTCTATAAGATTTGAAGACACACAATTATTGCATTAATCCGCCAAGGATTTATCTATATCACACATACCTTCTCCTACTGCTACTGATGAAATGATTTTAATTTTAATAAAGTCTTTTACTTCATGTTTTCATTTATACTTATCATTTTATGTGTCTCATTTAAAACAAACAACAGTGCCTAATCAATCATTTTGAATCTATGTTGAATTTTAGGAAATATTATCATTTCATCATTTTTTTTTCCATTTTCTTAACTACCCAAAACTAACTTTTATGTATATCTGAGATAAATCACAAGGTTCAATTGCATGTGAACATGAAAACGATGTGCTGAAAGGATGATATTGTCTTATAGGAGAGGAAGAGATACTACAACATGATGTCAGGAAGGACTCCTCTCAGATGAGATACAGTTAATGTTTGTGTCAAGTCGTAGAACTGCGCTAATTACAAAAGGGTCAAGAACAACCAAGAGGGTCAGGGAGATGGTACAGTGGAGCAACCACCTACTTTGGCAAGCTCAGGGACAAGGCTTTGATTCTGGGCCCGCCCCGAGGGCTCCCTGAGCCAGAGATGGACTTTGGGGGTGGTGGTGCACAGCTGTAATCCCAGAGCTGAGGCTGGTGAAAACAGGAAGATCACTGCAAATCCAAGCTGTGTCATGAGACCTTGTACCAAATACATAAAATGAAAAAAAAAAAGCACAACAAAGAACCTATTTATGAATATTACTCCTGTCATATTTGGCAAGGTTACAATTACTGTTGTAGTACGTGAAGATATAATTGCTGAATCAAGCCGGGTGTGGTGGCGCATGCCTGTAATCCCAGCACTCGGGAGGCTGAGGCACGAGGATTGGTGCGAGTTCGAGACCAGCCTGGGCTACAAAAGTGAGCTCAAGGCTAGCCTGAACTGCATAGCGAGACCCTGCCTCAAAAAAAAAAAAAAAAAAAAAAATTGCTGAATCATCTTACAACTCACACATGAATGAATACTTAAAACATCATATTCCTTAAGAAAGAACCATGTTCGGAGAATGACTTTTCAAACAAGGCAAAGGTGAAAGCACCTTGCCACACAGGTTGGTTTCCAAAGGGCAACGCCCCCTGAAGGGCTCACTGTGGTCACAGTGTGCCACTAATTTTACCAATATAACTCCTTCAGTTTATGGTAAATGTAATTACCCCAAGCCTGAATATTTTCGTGTTCATAATCATGAGATAATAAATAGCAGTGTAAAGGAAATCCAACTAGAAAGCCCAGTCACACAGAAAGCTCTGTATTTGCACACATGTCACCATTTTTAATAAGATGGCAGTAGATTAATTAACATGTCAAACAACAGTCATGAAAGAAAAAGATGCAATACCACCATAAATTATTTTAACTGCAGAAAAAAGGCATATATATATATATATATATATATATATATATATATATATATATAATCAGCAATGGCATGGTACTCTAGATTATGTTTCTAAGACTAATTCAAGATATTCAGCTGCCATAATGAAAATTTGGAATTTTCTTCATTTCCTAGGTTTCAGATCATTATGAAAATTCCAAAATACTAAGTAAGACAATTCTATTCCTCCATCATATTCACATAGCTGCCTTCAAGTGAAGCAGTAATTGAAGAAAAAGTTTATATTTTATCTAACTTCTAGAGCATGGATTTATGTTATGTACTTTATTGTTAGGTGCATGATGATATTAGTAATGAGAATCATGATTGGTAATATGGTTTTTGTAAGGAGAAATTATGCCATAGATTTTAAAATACTCATTCTTTCTGGTACAGAACATAATATAAATATGAAGGTTTCCCCCTCTTGATTTTAAATATTAAGAAATTAATTACAATTAAATTAATTACAGGTCCATACAGAATACTGTAAAGTGCATATTTGAAGCATGCAACCTTCTAAAAATATTGCTCTAAGGCTAAATCCTTTAAGTTACATTTCTCCTCTTCTAGGAACTAGCCTAGCTGTGGCAGCCTATGACATACATGCCACTGTGAGCTGTTCGTATCATTAGAAGCTCCCAAGGGTTTGCATCACTACTTTAGACCACTGAAACCCAATTGTCCTCTGACTTACACCATTCAGTAGCGATTTTAGGGGTAAGTGTGTCCTACTTAAACGCTGAGGCTCCAATTTTTGAAATTCTTCTTTCACTTGGCTCTAGTATAATAATGATTTTGATGCACTGTTTGTGGTTATTTACATAGAACAGACATGGATTTTTGCTGGCCCTCAGCTCTTTTGGGCAACATTTGCTACTGTTCATTTAGGCATTCACTTATGAACTCTGTTGAGCACATATTTGGTTTCAATTTTTGTGTTAGATTTTTTTTTACTACTTTTAATAAGAAATAACAATGATACAATTTCAAAAGTCATTATTAGGACAGTCACAATAACTAATGAAACTCATTGTTATCTTCATAGTAGTTTTTCAGAGTACAACATACAGACATCATAACTTTTCTAAACACTATTGGTACAAATATTTTTTCATTGTACTAAGAGAAAGTAGTTGTATACGTAGTCCAATATTCCATAATAGTAGTGGGTTATCGGTAGAACTGACAATGTCAGAAGCTGTTGACCTTAGCCTTTTATAGTGCACCATACTAATCTGGCTTTGCTTTTTATGCCTCATGGTTAAACTTTTTGCTGGGTGGTTAAGGCCAAGTTAAACCAAGACCTATATAACAAAAATGTAAATTTTGCATCTCTCAAGGTCAGACAAATCCCATCAGGATTTACTTTGAAACTATGTACAGTTTTTTGTAGAACATTTGCCAGTATCAGCCTCTGGATGAGTCATGGCCATTGCTTGATCAATTTGCTCTCTGTGAAAGCCTCAGCTAATGTTTTCTCTCCAGGTGACTCTCCTTAGGCACACTATACATTGTCGATCCTATTCCTCTGTGGCTCCATAATCTCCTTGAACAGAAAATTTGGGACTGAGTTATAGGATGTTACAGTACATGGTCTCTTATGTTCTGTGTCCTCACTGACCTTGAAGGTCTAGGGCCAAAATACTGGCTATCCTTGTAACCCTTCTTTTTTCTCTGGAAAGTTAAGTTCTCAGTCCTCCAAAAGAGAAGCTTGCTGATACTCTTACTCTATAACATAGGTTCTTGAGTTTAACATCGCTGTGTTTGTGAATATAAAATGCCTTAGACTTACCATGGAGCCAGTATTTTCCATCAGTCATTGATATTCTAATAAATGCCTATAGAATGTGATAAAAAGTTACCCATATTTTACTAGAAATTTAAAATCTAACCATATACAAAATTATATCAAATCAATTCTATGGCATTTTTCCTTGTCTCTTATTCTCTTTTATTACCTTTTTTTTTTTTTTTTTTTTTTTTTTTTTTTTTTTTTTTTTTTTTTTTTTTTTTTTTTTTTTTTTTTTTTTTTGTATTTAACTAACCTCTGAGGTCCCATAATCTCCTTGACCAGGAAATTTGGGACACCTCTGAGTTATAGGATATTACAGCACAGGTTCCCTTATATCCTGGGTCTTTATTGACCTTGAAGGGCTAGGGCCAAAATATTGGTGTATTTAACTAACATTAAAAGTCTCTGAACAAGTCTTACTTTCCAGGCACTCTTCTAAGACCTTCAATTATGTTAATACCCATCTTGAACATAAACTCATGAAATTCAGAGAATCAAGCTGTTTGTCCCAAGTTGCAATGCCAGTGAGAGCTTGTATCAAGGCCATCTTATTCTAGAGCAAGAAGTTATAATAACAGCCTGGTCTATTAGTCTCGTACTAGTCTCAAACTGGTGTTTAAGAAAAGATCAAGCCGGGCGTGGTGGCTCACGCCTGTAATCCCAGCACTTGGGAGGCTGAGGCAGGAGGATCAGTGCAAGTTCGAGACCAGCCTGGGCTACAAAAGTGAGCTCAAGGCCAGCTTCAAACGCATGGTGAGACCCTGCCTCAAAAAGACAAAAAAAAAAAAAAAAAAAAAGAAAAGATCAAGGTTTTAACAAGAGGATACTGTGTATAACATCCTAGACAAATACTTACAATACTTAAGAACTGGCTAAAGCACACTCTATATATGTCATGATCTCTGTTGTTGCCTAAGAGCACTCAGTAATAGAGATACTGGAAGTGAAACACTTTAAAAGTTTCAAAACCCAGGAGCAAATGATCCAATTCCACATTTGAACACAGCTGTAGAAAAGTAAATAGACTCCTTTGATGCAAAATGAAAACTTAACATTTTTATGTGGTCCAAAGAATAAATATCCCAAGCTCCCAAAGTGGGGAATTTGTTTTGTTTTTAAAACCCAGCTAGCAGTCATTGACTTCTCTTCAATGCCTATACTGGATGAACAGCAATTATAAAACCAGCAAACTGCTCTACCATAACAAATTAAAATTTTATGTAAGCTTTGCACCTGCAAGGGGTCCTAAGTTGGACAAGTCTCTGCGAATTTCCTAACAGCGCTGATCCATGCACATAGAAAACAAAGCACACTCCTGCCTAATAAAGTCATTTCTTCTTTGCTAATGAAGACAGTATCAAATGCATGAATAAAAAAGTAAATAAATAAATAAAGTGACTTATTGAGTCCTAAGTACAGATAGCTCCCAGTAGGTAGTCTTCTCACAATTCAATTTCCCCAGTGGGAGAAGAAGAGGAAATGAAACAACAAATTGTTCTCCTGATGAACAAAGCAGAGGCTGCTCTTCTCCAGGGAGCCCTGCTAGGTCAATTAGTTCATCATGCACAGAGAATGGTGATCCAGAAAGCAGGACTCCAGAAAACGAATCTCAGGAAAGCAAAGTTCAGTGGCCTCTGGTAGAAAGATCTTTAAAAATTGGTATCTCTTGCTAATAGTGTATGTTAATATACAATACTAAAGAATGACTTACAAGCCCAACGGAAAACATTACCACATGCCTCGACGAATATATTAACCATCTAGATGCAATTTTGTCTTAATGGTATTTCCTTGCATTCTGTGAACTGACTAAAATGATATGAAGTAGTAATATTTTTTCAGTTTTTTTTTTCCATTTTCTCTCTTGCTCTAGTCCAAAAGTGGAGTAGAGTGAGTTTCTTCGTGGAAAAAGTTCGTTTCTTGCTGCACTCCCTGTCTCCATGTCGCTACTCTTCAGTTTAACAAATTTAAATATTTTATGCATGTGCATATCTTAAAAATAGCAATAAGATAGCCTCAAATAGAATTTCTCGTGAACAATTCTTAGATACATGATTATAATGAAAATAGCTTAGGTAGCTCTTAAGAATTTGAAGAGTACTATGTAAATGTCCTCTGTAAAAGTAATACTATGTTACATTTACATACCTTCTGTATGATCTCAAAATTTTGTCATTTAAAATTACAAATGTAATTAATCTATAAATCAAAATCTGTATGATCTCAAAATTTTGTCATTTAAAATTACAAATGTAATTAATCTATAAATCAAAATCCTTACAAAATGCTGTTTTTTATACTCTGGTTTCTCTTCAGTTTATATAAATCTTGCGTTTTACAAAATGCCGTTTTAATAAACTGTTCCTTGATTTAAGCTTTTACAGCTCAACACACTAATCTAGCTTTACTTTTTCTGCCTCGTGGTTGAACTTTTCTGCTGGGTGGATAAGACCAAGTTAAAGCAAGTCCTGTATAAAAAAAAAATGTAACTTTTGTGTCTCCCAAGGTCAGTCAAATTCCCTCTGGATTTACCTGGAACCCATATATACTGCTTTGTAGAACTATTGTCAATGTCAGCCCTCTGGATGAGTCACAGCTCTTGCTTGACAAGACTTCTCTCTGTGAAAGCTTCAAAGAATGTTTTCCCTCTAGGTGACTTTCCTTAGACACACTATACATCAACAGTACTTTTCCTCTGTGGCCCCATAATCTCCTTGAACAAAATTTTGGAAACCTCTGAGTTATAGGGTATTACAGCACAGGTTCTCTTATCTCCTGAGTCCTCACTGAACTTCAAGGGCTAGACCCAAAATATTGGTCATCCTTGTAGCCCTGCTTTTTCTCTAATTTTTGGTTGTAAACTTATATTCTTAATCCTCCAGAAAGAAGTTTAGTGATACTATTACTCTATAACATAGGTACTTGCGCTTAACCTCACTGCCTTTCTGAATGTCAAGCATCTTAGATTTAACTTGAAATCAGTATTTTCCATCAGTCATTGGTGTTCTAATAAATCATTATAGAATATAAAAGCAGTTACACATTTTTACACAGAAATTTAGAAATCTAAGCATATACAAAGTTGGAGCCAGTCAAACCTGTGGCATTTTTTCACACTGTACAGAAACGTTTTGATCTTACTCACTGTGGAACTAGCTGAACGTCCTTGTCCTTTTCTGCTCTGGGCTGTGAGTTCCCCTTAGCCCAACAGGAGTCACAATAAACCTGTCATGGGTTTCTCTTCCAGCTTTGGTCCTCTCTCAGCTCCATTCTGTCTCTTTTCCCATTTTAACAGTAGTGACACCTGCAATCTCTTTCCTGTTTAGAAATGCCACTTTTGCTCATGCCTCTGAAAGTTAAATATCATGCACGAGTTAGCTAGGCCTTCTGCTTTTATTTCCTTACACCTTACTCATTTCATTGTCTCTTCTACTCGCATGGCTTTGTGCAACATTCTCTCAATATGATAAATCTGGCCTTTTCGGCATCCATGACTCAAGTAAAGTAATCCTCTTCTGACTTGCCCTAGTAGCACTGTTCTGCCCTGTGGGCCCACTGACTAATGCTTTTAGTAGTACAAGTTTGTAGTACATAATGATCAAAACCATGATGGGGTGATGTTATGTGTGCATAATGCATCTTAATTCTTTTGTCATTCCCACTGCTTACCTTGAAAATTTTTTGATGGATATCTAAACTATCACATTTCCTTACCTTATTTGTCCCTCTTTGTTTAACTGATCTGTAAATGCTGGCATTCCTGAGGGCACTTAGTGGCTCCTGCAGCTCTTTGTCACCACACACCCTTTCTTCCTTTGTAACCCAAGCGTTACAGCTTTCTCATTTCTGGGTTATGTCTACACATTTGTATCTACAATCTAGAGCTCTGTGCAGCACAAGCATGGTAGCAGTATTTACTGACAGCAGTATAGTAACATTAGAGTCTGTCGTTAAAAGATGCACATCTAAGAATTTCACTTTTATCTTTTATGGTAAGAAGTCAACCAAAAAAAAAAAAAAAAAAAAGATACAGGGTACACCAAGTAGATCTTCCTCAGTGAACACCTGGCTTCCATGAGATTGCTTCTCCTTTCTGCCCAGGATCATGTCATACCTACTTCTCTCTATAGTCAGCACACATGTCCCCCGTGCTTCCATATCCTATGTTCTATCTCAAACCCATTCCCTAGATCCTTTTCTCTTTATGTTGCTGAAATCATCATGCTTGGAATTCAGTTTACAATAGTGCCTCTGTCGCTCCGTGCTTGGGAGATTCCCTCTTACGTAGCCTTATATCTCTGAAGTGTTTTCTTGTTAGATCAAACTCCATTTCCACACTGGAAGCTATTTTGAGGCTGTGATGTAACTCATCTAAGGCTCTGGAGCACACATACTCCCTGATCTGTGCTATGCTCTCAAGGAGCACCAGTTGGTTGTCTGAGTCCCTAAAGGGAACAGGGAAAGGGGTAAATCAATGTAAGGCAAGTTACTGCCAATATATCATTTAAAAAATAATTTGAAGAAGGTTGTTTTTTTTATTAGTACACATTTGATGTACCTAATGTGCATCCATGTATCTAGTTTTTTTGGTATCTATCTTTGTTTTGTTTTCATGAAGAATGTTGTAGAACTGGTGAGCTCAAGGGATCCTCCCACTTCAGGCTGTGGAGCACCTTGGACTTTAGTTCCACCTAGTTTTAACTCCATCATCACCTTTAGCATTGAGGATGTGCTTTTGCAAACAGAAGACCACAAGCCCAACGGGAATAGATGTACAGGAGTCAAGGTGCAGACAATTGCAGGACTTGAAATATATTCCAGTACTGTCCTGGTCACTTTACATATGGCAACCTAATGCATGAAATAATGGTGAGGTGGCCACCATGATGAGTAACTTATTACAGATATAGAAAGTGAGCGTTGAGAGCTTGTTATTTTTCTGGGGGCACATGACTCCTCAAATGGAAACCAGGCTCTACACTTGACTGTTGCATGAGAATTCTTATTGCAATAGCGCCAATCAGCAACCTTCTATAACTTGCCCAGAATATTTTTCTTACACTAACGCTATAATATGCAAAGCTATGAATCTGCAGAAAAATGAAAGAATTGTGAGACCACCATGGGAAGGTGAAATGAATCAGGCATGAAAGGCCACATAATGCATGGTTTCTTTTATATGAAAAAATCAACATTTAAACAATGTAAAGGGCGAAATGGGAAAAAAAAGATGATAGGGAAAAGAGAGGCTGACTCTCCAAGAGTGGGAGGAAGATTTGGAGAAGGTGGAAGAGAGAAGGCAGAGAAGAGAGGCAGGAGAGGCAGGAGAGGAGGGGTACAGATAACCAGGAAGAACAGTACAGAGGTTCCCATCCCCCACACAGACATAATATACAGATTATGTCTGGCCTTTTATAATCTGACCACAATATGAAAAGAATAGATACACTTTCTCATTAGTATAATGCCTGAAACAAAGAAGACATTTTTTTCAGAAAATTTTTTTCAGTAACAAATTTTGCTTCAGATAAATAAAATATTTTTTTTCTACCTATACATTTTGTTTTGTAAATCATTGGTCTTTTTAGCACCAACAGCATATAGTAAGTATAGTTATTAGAAATATAAGGTTGTGGAAGAAAATGTTCATCCACCCTATTAACCAGAAGGGGAACCATAAGAGTGTAGCATATGCAGACAGTAGTAGTCAGTTTTCTATCAATCAAGAAAAATAATTCATCATTAATGGATTAGTAGTGTTAGTATGTTTTCTTTATTTTCATTTATTCATTGAGGAAGTACAATTACTAGTAATTGTAATTTTCATATAATTCATAAATTTCATAAATTCTGTAAGCTGCTACACAATATACATATATATGTATATTTTTCATGCAAATGTATAAATATTTATTAAATATTACCATATTCAAGGGCAAGGATCTAAAGAGAGAAAAGTACAGCAACCCAAAGTAATTTTCTCCTTTTGTTTTCATTTTTAGAACTCTCTACCAAATTATTTCAAAGACGTGTACATGGAAGTAATGACATAGTAATAAAATATAATTTGGGAGGATGTTTAAATGTCGACTATTTATAATTTTTGTGATTTATTTTTCAAGGAAATCACTTTGTTTTAGCTTTATATTTTAATATTCAAATTTATGAAATTGAATATTATTATTGGCTTATTTTAATCATCTTACAGATTTATGGTAAACTGTCTTGAAAAGTGATTTTATTCCATTTGTTGTTTTCTTATAAAACCTGCAGTGATAGCCTTTCTATAGATTCAAGTTATGACTTAATTTAAGAGCCATATGTTCAACAGTTAATCTATATTAAACCAGTTACACAGTTAAAAACTTTAAATTTGATTTTTATTTACCATGGATTAGCATGTATTTGCAAAGTTACTATAAACATTTTTATTTACACTCTAGCCAATAATACTGTCTTAGTTACTTTTCTCTCATTACAGAGACAAAACACCTGATCTCTAAAATTAAGGAAAGGCAAATTAATTTAACTCACAATTTGTGGGGCCTACCAGATAGCTCAGCAGATTAAAGCACCGGCTAGGCAGGCACAGGTACTGGCGTTTGAACCCCGGTGTGTCATGCCAGGCCCGCCCCCAGGGTGCTGTGAGACAGTGATTGAGACTGGGCGTGGTGGTGTACATCTGTAATCCCAGTGTTTGGGAGGTCGGAAACAGGAGAAATACTATGGAAGATCCACTCTGTATAGTGAGAACGTGTAAACCAGAAAGAAATAGAGGAACCTGAGAAAGAGGGAGAGGGAGAGAGAAAGAGAGAGAGAGAGAGAGAGAGAGAGAGAGAGAGACAGAGAGAGACAGAGAGACCACAGTTGGTGGAGGCTTCAGTTGGTAATCCACTGGGTCAGATGCAGAGTGGCATGGCATAGGGGCAACAGTTCAAGTCCAGCAGCAGATGACAGCGAGAGCCGCATGAGCCAAAGTGGAGAGAGCACGCCTCTTTTCCTGTAAGCAGTCACTGGTCCTAGCACTAGTGCAGTGCTGCACCTCCCACCATCTTGGTGTGCTCCTCTTGCACAGGCGCAGGACCTGGGTCCCCTGCTGAATCATTCGATTAAACTTCTAAACTTCTTAGCTGACATGACACAGTGAACCAAGCATTCCATCCTCCCAGAGCATCAGCAACCACCGGAGGGACTGTCCTCTACCCTGTAGTGTGCAGACATTTGTGTTACTTAGTCAAGTTTCTCAACTTCTCAAGTTGACACAGTGTGTCCTCCATTACAAATACAATGACCAAAAAGAAAAACACAGTGTTGTAATGGTTTATCTCATAATGTCACTGAGATACTCTTCCCAGGACATTAATTGGATCCCAGCATAGGTATGTTGAAAATAATCACCCGGGGATCCCTAAGTCCTGTAGAGTTAGATCCAAATTCCTTTCTTCCATGTCACTAGTTTGGTTCCTGCCTAACCATCTCTCCCTTCAAAAACTACTTACCGGAGTCACATGACAAAAAAAAAAAAAACCACAAGAAATCCTATATCTCTTTACCTATTCTCCCTATCTTTAATATCTCTCTTGCGCCTCCTTCTGATGAGCTGATAACAAAGCTCAGTTCATCCTCCAGTTTCCCAGTAAGGAATTACTTTCTCATTATACCACCTAGGAAAATGCCCTTTTGTAAATGTTTCTTGTTTCCAGATATAGGAAATCATAACTGTATATTTTAAAATGACAACATATGAACGATTATCAGTTAAACACATTTACATGTTATTTAGAGTAAAAGATATTTGAAAGAGCTAAACAGGTGCACATACACAGAGAAACTGATATGTCTACCTGAAAGTCTTAGAGTCATTGGAGTTTCCCGGCTAAAGCAGCCAGCCTAAACTGCCAACAATAAAGCCTTGAGATTATCTTCTTTCATGACTTGATGTGTACTATGGCGCTATATAAAGAAAAAGAAATTACACTTTTTAAGGTAACTGCCGTCGGCTACTGCAGCCTTAGACCTTAGTATTTTATTTACGGAACTCCCTATGGACAAATGAGAGAATTGCATAATAAGTATACAAATGCCTTTTCAAGAACAGATCTTGAAAGCTGTTTTTATAAAAATGCCTTCTGGCTGAATTATCTAAATGCACAATGTGCTGACAGCCAGAAGGGACGGTAACACAGAAGGGTTTTGTTGTCTTCTAATAGATTCAATCCTGAGAAGCATGAAAAAGGTAGAAACAAAATTACTTTAGGAAGGTTTGTATCTTGCTCTCCATGTGGTCCAGCCGTCTGAAGGATGGCAGGATATATGGACAGTAGTTTTCTATTTATAAAAGAACATAGTGCTTAAAAAATTCCCATTTGAATAGACAAGATTAGTGTGTTGCTTGAAGAGATATAATACGGCAGAACACATCCATGTGGTAAAAGCTTATTATTTTGAATTAGTATTTAAATACTGTAAGCAGGGGTCTTATACAATTTCATGTTCATTCCTTAAGGAAAACTTTTTAAATGAATTTGTGTATTCACTTCTAAGAAAAAAACTGAAAGACGTGCTTTATAGATAATAAAATGCTGTCTTGAAATGTAGTTTATCCATAAAAATTCCAAAGCTTTTTTTTATAGGTATGAATTCTAAAAGATGTTTTGTATGTTTTCCTTTTTTAACACTGGAAACCCTTTGTACCTGCGTGACTTTAATCCAAGGGTCATGAACACACCATCCCAGGCTGTACAACGAGGACAGTTCTCACATTTCCTAACAAAGCCCACAAGAATGTTTTTATTTTGAAGTTGAGGCTCACGTTAAGATGACCAAGAAAAAGTCACCATGATTATAATAGAATAATATCCCCGTGACCTCCTTTGATGAAGTCATGCTGGGTAAAGGCGTTCTGTATGCAGATCCAAGGGCAGCAGGCTGTGCTGGCTCAGCACCTTGGGCTCGCAGGCCGGAGGAGAAACGTCTTTGGAACAGCTAACCTCATTCAGGTTACAGAGGCCAGTGCTGTGTGAATGTAACCCTCCAAATTTTGATAAATAATGATGGCTTCATCCTCTTATGAAGAAACACAAGTAGGAGTCGGGGGATAGTATGATGAATCTGTCGAACCAAGCCTCTACTGCAATCTGCGAATTTCAGAGCTCACATAGCCCAGTCTTGTGTTTTTTTTTTTGTTTTGTTTTTTGTTTTTTTCTTTTTAAGGGGACACAACACCTGCTGTGAAGTCTGAAGGACACCCAAACCAGTACTGCTGACTTTTATGTACATGGGAAAGGTTTGGGAACGGAACCCAGGACCATAGCCTGAGCTACACCCCAGCTCTATATAGTCGTTTTTAATCTGACACACGACCTCATTAACTTTTTATGTTGTCAGTGCTGGGCTCCAGCTAGCATTCCTTCAGCCTTAACCTCTGGGAGTAATGGGACTGCAGGCGTGGCACATCGTGCTTGGCCTTTGAATGTCTTTTGAAAGTCAACAGACAGCTAATGGCAAATAGTAGAAGCCTGATAAGTTGCCAGGATTCAAGAGCAAGAAGAACCTATAGACACAGGCTGGCTAACAACAGATGATGGCGTCAGTGTCATTGGAAGATAACCAGAAGCACGCCCCACTGATGCCTCTCATAGTGACCTATTTCTTCTCTTTCACAGGTCAGGACTGGAGGAGCAGGGAGGGAACCAAGAGAGGCAGACTCATCACATTTCTATGTATTCCCAGGGACTCTTAAAATAGAAGAAACAGAAGAATTCAAAAGGCATCATTAAGCCGGGCATGGTGGCTCACGGCTGTAATCCCAGCACTCAGGAGGCTGAGGCAGGAGGATTGGTGCGAGTTCGAGACCAGGCTGGGCTACAAAAGTGAGCTCAAGGCCAGCCTCAACTGCATAGCGACACCCTGTCTCAAAAAGACAAAGAAAAAAAAAGCATCATTAAGAAGCATTTTATGGGTTTGAAGGCATTACATTATCTGTAGAAATCATTTCTGCTCACAGGTGTCATGCTTTCAATTTCATCTGCAGAGTGCATGAATTAATACTAGATTGCTAGTTAGCCCTGTGTTCCTAACTCGAATCTCCCTGTTTCTTCCTCTAGAGGTCAGCATCCCAATGCTATCAAGGATAACAGGTTGGAGCTTATTTATATAAGAAGGCCATGCTGCCTTCCCAACAAATAAAGGATATAAAGTGCACAGATGCTAAGCAATCTGTGCAGAGTCAACTTTTAAAATAACTTCATTCAGAAACCTCTCCTGACAACTTGTGTTAGTTAAGGCTAGAAGCTACTTTTCATGAAGATGACCAAGTCACTAATTTAGTTGCACAAATAGTCAACCATCAGTACTGTCCAGTTGATGAATCCCAAATCATGCGAAAACCATATTTTTAACCATTCACTGTAAAGAATTTATGGATTTTCTGCAATAGTGTTTCCTCAAATGAATTATGTCATAAAAGTTTGAGCTTCAGTACAATGCATGAATCACAAGAGCAATTTATTCACTTTACGATGTAGTCAGCTCCTGTAAAGGATGTACTTTCTATGCCAAATATGATCATTCCACAGTTAAGTAAACACTGGGAAATGAAAATTCTGTCACTTCTCTTGGTGGGCAACTCACATGTGTGTCTCCTGTTACACAGTATATGGTTTAGAGGTTATTTCATGCATCAAGAATACCACGATGGTTCTGAGATGGGTTATGTACATATGGCTATGCATGTTAAAAACTTACCAAACCAACAGCAACAAGAGGAGGCTGCTAACTACATGATTCTGGGACAGATTTTGCAGATTTTATCCTGAAACAACTGTACCCACAACTCAGAGTAATATTTCATTTTTAAAACTGCTTCTTGACTCTTTTAGCCACAGAGATGTTTGTGATAGAAGCAGCTTGTCTTGATACTCCCTGAGGCACCGTGTATTTTCCATCTCTAAGTGGGTTATTGATGACTACTTTAGAATTACAGTTCTGGAAACAAAGTTCTATAAGATTATGGATTCAGGTAGTATGAGTTTTGGGTTTTTTCAATTAACTTGAAATTCAATTTGAAGGAAATCATTTACTGTTTTGAAGAATTTTCTACAATAGAATTAAATAATGTCAGTGATTGATAATGAAATAAAGACTTGGTATTATTACCATAGATCTATGTCATATATATATATATATATATATATATATATATATATATATATATACATGCAGAGTTTTATGTTTGCTGGGAAATGTAGCTCAGGGGAACCATACTCAGAATGCATTTGGGTGTAGGCTCAACCCCTGAATCCCTAGCACCAAAAGTGCCCCCACCAGTATATATCACATACATCTTTTTCCAAAATATTCAGTGATTGCAACATTGAAATCATGTTTTCAGGGTTGAGTTTTAATTATATTTCTTTTTAATACTTTAAAATTTTTCAAAAGTCGATTAAAGAAGTAGCTCTTCTAGATGGAGAATAGGAGAGAGATATAAACATGTCATTCTTCAGTAGAAGAACAGAGCTGCAGTACTCCAATAACTTTGTGATGTATTTTTCAAAAGACATTTCTACTCACCCTGCTAGGTAGTTGCAGGAACTCAATCCATGCCCTGAAACTCCCGTGTCAGAGGATATCAAAGCCTACACAGTATGCATCCTAATGCTGTTTCTCTTTTTTCCTAAAGTCCACTGCAAATCATCAGCCTTGAAAATTCTTAGACAGCACGCACCCCCTCTATGTCAGTAATTTATATTTGAAGATACTTATTGGTAAAGACAAGATCAGTAGTGCCAATTACTGAATGTATTGCATTTGTTTCTTCAAATATTACTGATCCAGAATATTTTGCACTTCTGTCATGCAGCTGACTTTATTTTTAAATAGACTAGTGAGATTCCATTTCAGAATAATGTATGCTTTGATCAAGCAACACTTATTTGGTCTACAAAAGTGATCTGTGTTTCTGGCAAGAAAATAGATTCCAATTATATACATTCTCATATGTTTTCCAGATAGGAAATATAATCAAAGAGGTTTAAAGATCTCTAGGAGAGTTTTGAATTCTAAATTCTTCCAGGGTTAGGGGAGGGAGATCTCATTTATCTGATGGTACAAAGGTAGCTTATGGTCCTGGCTTCAAAGTTCAGATCTTTGTGTATTTTATTTATTGAAAGACTGGAAAACCATGCTCATATCCAAGTAAGAACAGGGATAAAAACCTTCAAGTTTTTTTCTTTTTTTTAATCAGCTCTCCATGTGTGTCTATCAAGGAAACCTCCATTAGCAAACAGTGAACTGATTTTGCCACCTCTGGTATCTGGATGACTGACTGACTGATTTTTTTAAAGACAATAAAAAATAGTAAAAAAAAAAAAAAAAAAAGAAAGAAATGAGACAGAATCACACTTAAAAATAATGGAAACTCGACAACGGCTGTTATACTGCATATTGCTATCTTCAAATTAGTTGTCCAGAGTACCAGACATAAGCATATAAAGTTGGTGAAAAAAGTTATTAAAAATATGAAAGGGAGAGAGAAAAAAACCTAAACATTCACTATTCCTTCCCATAGACCAGAAGAAGACTGTAGTGCAGTTCTCCAAGCTAGCCTACATATACACATACATATTTCTCTTTCTTTTCCTTCTTTCTTTCATTCATCCCAGTTTTTCCTTCCCTTTGCACAGTTTTTTTCCTTTCACACTTATAGCTATCACTACCTTTTTCCTAACATCTGTTCCTGATCAAAACACCACATAGAAATACTCTCTGATTAGGTACAAAGTTCCTTATGTTCACTCACAGAGAGTAGATTTTGTGATGTGAGTGGAGTCTTCCATTTCTGTTGTACAAAGGAGGGCACTTAGAATCAACTCAATTATGCTGTACCAACCAAACATTTTCAAAATTTAAGTCATTAAAAAAACCTCGATGACTTTATTTCTCACTCTTCCTAACCATCATACTGTAAGGCAAATGGAGACTCTTCATTCCAGGGAGAGTAGCCAGCATCTTAGAGATTTCTGGGTACTTCTGAATTCAAGCCAATGTACATAATGTCATTTACCTGCTTTCATTTTATAGTTCTCATGATATAATAACTCATCTTTAACAATAACAATTAACAGCACACATTGGTGGTAATTATAATTCAGTGATAATTGCAATGATATATTAATGATTATAGTAATACTTTTTTGGTAATGTATAGTTATATATCTACATAAGTGATCTCATTTGGTTATCATATATCTGAAAGGTAAGAATTAACAGCTACCTACCACACATAAAAAACTTCATGGAAAACACACACACACACACACACACACACACACACACACACACAAAACACTAAGCATAAGCTACAGTGAATTGATGGCTTATATTTTAATTTTGGCTTTTCTAATATCATCATATATTAATTCTGACCCTCATTCTGAAATTTTTCATTTTTTTCCTTTCAGCTTTGTCTTCTTTCTTTCTTTGTTTCTTTCTTTGTTTCTTTCTTTCTTTTTTTCTTTTTTTTTTACATAATGTAAACATCACCTTTCACTGGGTAGCTTGGTCCCATCTAGGAGTTTAACAAATTCTTATAAGTTCCAGGGGAAAAATATTCTTTAGATACATGAGTCAAAAATATTTTGTCCGACTCTTGTGGCTTGATGTTTCATGATTTTAACAGTGTTCTTCAAAAAACAAAAACAAAAAGTTTCACACTTTCATAAAGCCCCATGTTTTTTATTTTATTTTATTTTTTATTTTACTTTGAGGAACACTTAGCCCTTTAACCTGTTTTTAGGAATGTGTGTCTAATCTCAATAGCTAAGGGACCCTTGTACTTGCTTGTTCCTTTACCAGTAATAGGATTTTATTTCAAAGAGACATTACTTAATTTTAGGATATTTCCTTGGCTTCCCAGTTTCATGCAGGTTCTGAGGAAAATTATTAGATTCTCTCAAATGTTTTACCTGTGAGTACCTCTTTGAGGATGTGCTTTTCTTTGGTTTGCTAATATGAGATACACTTCTTGCTTGTGTGGAAGGTGTCTGGAAAAGCACTTATGTCTTACTTATCAGTCACAGTTAAAACCAAGGTGGCAGCAGAGCAGGACGCCCCTCAGTAGGCATCAGGGGAAAACCTGCCTCTGGTCTCCTCCAGTTGTTGCCCGAACTGAGCTTGTCCAAGCTTCTGGGACAGGGCTCATCTTTTCCTTGCTGGTGTCAGCTTGCACCTATCCTTGGTCCTAGAGGCTCCTGCCTAATGGCTTCACCTGGGACATTTTAAATCCAGTAATGGCTCAGTGAGTCCTTGTCACTCTAGCATGTCCTTTCGGACCTACTACCTCACTCACTATCCAGGGCACAGTGTGGCTTTCCAGAGGCTACTGTGAAATCCCAACAGACTGAATGCAGAAGCCAATGTGGGGATCTAGCTGTCTTCCTTTCAGCCAAATATTAAGATACAAGGAAAAATGCTAAATAACACTCTTCTTGTTGGTTTTTCAGAATACAGTTATTTTAAAAATATGCCAGTAATATTAATGTATAATGGCTTCATGCTACTATAGGTAATGCAGTAGAAATGTTTTTTTTTTTTTTTTTTTCAAATATCTCTTTTAGGTTCTGCTGTGCTTTGGAAATGCAAAATTCTCTTCAGACCCACAGGATAAAGGTGATGCCTATGGCCCTCATGCCTGGGCTTCTGTGAACTGGTGGTGAAGCTTTGAGGAGGTAGGTCCTGAGGGAGAGCTTGAAGAGATGGGGGTGCCTGTGTGACCTCTGTCTCCCTCCCTCCTTCCCTCCCTCCCTCCCTCTCTCTCTCTCTCTCTCTCTGAGCAGAGTCACCTTGTTCTACTCCATACCCTCACTATGATGAGATTCATCACCTTAGCTCTCAAACAATGAAGCTGACAGAGTGGACTGAAACCTTAGGAACTCGGCCAAAGTCATTAACTGTACAGGTTTATTATCTTTTTTTTTCTTTTTGTCTTTTTGAGACAGGGTCTCGTTATGCAGTTCAGGCTACTCTTGAGCACACTTTTGTACCCCAGGCTGTTCTTGAACTCACACAGATCCTCCTGCCTCAGCCTCCCGTTGCAGGGATTACAGTATTATTTTAACTATTCAGAGTAGCAGAGCAATGGCTACTACAGGTCAAACATAGTAAGTACTGATAGATCTAACCAATGAAACTGTACCTTCTTTGAATCCTCAAAAATGTAAGTGGAATGGCGTCCCAAGAATAAGGAAAGACTGGAAGAGCAATTCCAGTGGGTCTCACAGCCACAGGGTGATATAGCACCACAGATCGCACCATTGACCCAAAGAAGCCATGGACTCCCCCAGCAGAGCATGAGCAGTTGATTCTGTCCTGTGAGGCAGAGTGCTGGAAATATAAAGCACAGCACTGCCACCACCTCAGGACGACTCCTGCCTGCACATGACACACACTGAGAGGATTCCTGATGACACACATACAAGAGGCAAGGACATCATGACCCACAAAGCCCACTGCCTTTCCTAGTCCCAGTCCATGTTGACACTACTTCAGAGAACACCACAGTGCACTTTCTCCAATTAGCGAAGTTCTTCGAACTGCACACAAAGAGGTCACGATGTATTAGTCATATAGCTATTTAGTGCCTCTAGATTTTAGGTCCAGGTTAGGCTTAGGAGCACTTATATTTCCCATTTCCAGATTATGCCAGGAAGAAATTTTACCCAGTATCTACTTTTGGTATAGGCTGCACTGTGGGATTCATAGAAAGTGTCCGAACTAACTCATAGGTCAGGAACTCAGGAACTGGGCTGGGGAGATCACACCATAGACTAAGCGCCTGCCTGGTAAGCACAAAGATCTGGGTTACATCCCTGGTACTGCATGCCCTGCCAGCCCTAGGGCTTGAGCCACCAAAATCGATCAAGGCAGTGCACACTTGGAATCCCAGTGCTGGAAAGGCTGAAACAGGAGGATCACTACAAGTCTGAGCTATGTAACAAGATTTTGTATCAAATAAATAAAGATTAAAATAAAAAGAATTCAGTGATCAGAAATAGAATTTTAGTATTCCGTTGAAAAATTAAAATGGGTTTATACACTATGCTTATAGTTAATCCTGCTATAGGAGCTTCACTATCCGTATTTCAGCAAGTCTAATTCAATTTCTAGGGTGTCAAATTGTATTTAATGAAGAAGCAGTTATGAGCTATTTGTGTTAAAGATCATTTATGAAAGATGCACAATCTGCCACACAGAGAAAAGTCTGTATCAATGAAACATTTTCAGTAAAATTTGTAGTTTATGTCTTGAATGAAGTCAAAAGTGATGCACATTTGAAGTTATTAAACAGTACAGCCTGCAAAAAATTATTGCCATTTCCTTCTGTTTGTATTTTTCTTGACTCCATGTATGGCAATTTTTATTTCATTCTATGATGGAAAATCAGTTAATAAAGGTTAATAGAATTATCCTCTAAAAGAGTTGACAATCTCTGAACAAAGCATGAATTATTTTCCTGTAACCAGATGTATGATTTTTTTGTACACTTGTAATAATATACTTTATGGCATTTACATGGGGAGAGGGGCGTAAAATGTACACTGGGGATTTACTTTGGGAGGAAATATTTTACTTCTTGGATTTGAATTCTATTACAAAATAGTTGAGACCAAGTGGTATTCTGTAGATGACTTACATTTTTCTTAACTTTGGAAGATACATTATCCATTTATGAGCAGAGAGAGCTGAAACACAAATATGTACACGGCAGTAAGCAAAAGTTGCACAGACAAAAAATATGTGTGATATTTCTGCTAAAGCCAAAACTGCATTCACTTTCTTCTTTTGTCCTACAAAGAAGTCATTTATTTCACAAATGTCCTTTAATCACAATACCTAGAAATTATAATCAGGCACCTTAGGTAAGACCTAAGTGCCTGGCATGTGCTCCTGAGCCAACAAAGAGCACATCTTTCCTCTTCAGGATTCTTGAAAGTAAGTGAAAAAAGTTTTATAATTATTATTTTACAAATGAGTAAGACAAAGGCTTAGCAAGTGGAGGTACTGCTATCCTGGAAAGCCGAGTAATTAACTGCCCAATGTAGCTCAAGCTTCTGTTGAATGTGTTTCAGGTGCTGTGAGCTTGCTCAAATTTTATGGCTTCTGAGGATTTTGTTGATTTATTCATAACTCCATCCATCCATTCATTAATTTCTTCACAAATTCATTCAACACATATTTATGGAATGAAGGCTGTCTGAGTAATTCACTGGGTAAAGAGCTGAAAATACGTGTGACAGTAAAAGTTTAACCTAGAGCCAGTGAGATAGCTCAGCCGGCTAAGTGCCTGCTTAGGCAATCTCAGGGACTAGGGTTCGATTCCTGCCACTATGGACCATGCAGCCCTATCCCTGGGCTCACTGAACCAGCCACTGAGATGGAACCAGGTGGGACATGCCTGTTATTCCAGCGCTGGGGATGCTTACACGAGGATTACAACACATGCAAGGTGTGGTGGGACTCTGAAGTAAAAACATCTTAAAAAAAAAAAAAAAGAAAAAAGAAAAAAGTTTAACATATCTGACATGGAAATCTGATCCTAAATTTTTTAAAGGAAACTGTGGTTTGAAATGTCAGTCAAGCAATAAGGATACCTGGTAAAAACTGTGTTGGATATATTGCCATGATTAGCTTCTACTTATGATTCTTGAAGCTGCCTAGACTAGGCAAGGAGCAAAAATAGCTCTATGTCTAGTCTGAGACCTACCAAAAGAGAGGAACTAAAATCCCCAATTAAATACAGTTCCAGTGAATTGGACTACAGAACAACACTCAAAAGGAGAACTTCATAAAATAGGGTGCAGAAAACTGAGGAAAATTAAAAAATGACAGTAAAGGTTCTGAAATGCTTTTGTGTTCTAAGGGGCATTCCCAGTTTTTGTGACATTTGTCCAACACTTATACATGTCATTTTTCTTGGTTTCCTCCCATGGCCAAAGCATAGTTCAGCATTTTCATTCTTTTATATTTTACAATGCTATCTTTTACCTGGCTTTCAAAACTTTAAAACATATACCTGTGAAATGTGTCACCACCATCTTAATTTCTAACAAGGGCTTCTGAAGAGCTGCGGCTATCATTAAAGAGCAGATGTAAACTTCTGGCTGTGACATACTACTCTCCTTTATGGCAGTATATGAGAATTAGCTTTCAATAGTTCCTTTCTAAAATAATATGAAGCTATTTACTTGGTTTGTTGTAATCCACTTAGCAGCACACAATTCTGAACAATTATTGAGAAATACCTTTAGTAACAGAATTGTCAGTATAACTGTTGAAATTTACTTAAAGACAGATTCTTATTTTAGTATTTTACTGAGCTATAACTTAGGAGCTGTAAAATGATCTTAGGTGTAAAATTCTAAGAGTAGACAGACAGACAGACAGACAGACAGACAGACATAAAATAGTAAAAGAAAAAGAAAAAAAGACTAGGAACAATATAGAATTTCACTAAACAAAATAAGAGGAATTCAATAATGGTTGTTGTATTATATAATACAGTGTTCAAATTAGCTGCTTAGATTAACAGATATAAACATACAAAATTACAAAGGAAGAGCTTAAGCATTAACTGCTCCTCGCAATGCGCCAGCACAAGTCAACAGTACAGTTGTGCAAGTTACCCTGCACATATACATAACTATATCTTTTGCCCTTCCTTCTTTTGTTCATTTCCTCATCTCAGTGTTTCTTTCCATTGAACAGATTCTTTGACTTCACAGTATGTATCTATCATACCTTTCAGATTCTTATACTAACAAGACAATGCAATGTTTGCACATACGGGTCTCATTTATTTCACTTATCAGTATGGTCTCTAGTTGCATTGATTTACCTATAAAAAGCCTCAGTTTTGTTTTTTGTTTGTTTTGTTCTTTTTTTGTGTGTATATTGGGCACAGGGTCTCTTTACACAGCTTAGACTCGTAGTGATCCTCCTGTTTTGAGCCTCCCCAGCACTAGGATTATAAGCATGTACCACCATACCTAGTCACGGTGGCTGGCTCAATGCTCTTAGGGGCAGGCCTGTGAGGCACATGGCACAGTGGTGCAATGGACTGAACTCCGGACGCTGCACTTGCCTGAGCAGGTGCTCAGTCCCTTGAACTATCCCACTGGCTGAAGCCTATTTCTTTCTTTCTTTCTTTTCTTTCTTTCTTTTTTTTTTTTAAACTGGGGATTGAACTCATGCCCTAGTGCTTGCCAGGCAAGTACTTATTCTACTTATCAAGCATATCTTTCTTTATAGCTGAGTAATATTCTATATGCATCTTTTTTCTCCATTTCACAGGTGATGAACACATGAGTTCTTCCCAAGATTTAGCTAGGACATATTGCTCTTCTATAAACATAGGCACACATAAATCACTGTGGCATGAGATTTTCAAATTATTTGGAAAAATACCTAGAAGAGGAATAGCTCGCTTGAATGGTATTTCCCATCCTACATTTATGAGTAATCTCCATACTGATTTCCATAGTGGTTTTATCAGTCTATACTCCCACCAACAGTTGGGAAGGATTCCTTTGTCAAACAACCCCTCCAACATTTGTTATTGGTTGACTTCTTGATGATAGTAATTTTTCTGGGATAAGATCTCAGCATTGCTTTAATATGCATTTCTTGAATGGCCAATAATATTGCAAGTTTTGTATATTTATTTGTCATTTTATTAACTTCTAGGTGGATATTCACCTCAGATGCCCATTATTTGGATTGTGCTTTTGAACTGGTAGACCTGATATTTTTTTTTTTTAATTCTAAAGGACAAGAGAAAAAAGGAAGGGAAGAAAAGTATAGATAGATAGATAGATAGATAGATAGATAGATAGATAGACAGACAGACAGATGGATGCATAGATAGACACATAGATAGATACATAGATGCATAGATAGATAGTCAGACATGGAGGGAGGGAGGAAGAGAGGCAGGGAGGGAGGGAGGGTAGCTGAGGACAAATGTACTACTGATTTCTACTGATCCTTAAAAAGGAATAGTTGGTGCTTAAGTTTTTGGCTTCTTTCATTTATTCGTTTGACCAACTTTGCATGCTTATATCTGGAAATCTAAACAATTAATTTTAAGACAACAATATGCAGTATAACAACCATTGCTGAATTCCTAATGTATATGCGTATCTTTTTCTTTCTCAATCCTTATTAAGTGAAACTGAGTGACAGTTTTCAGCTCTGCAGTATTGATTACACTGGCTTTGGACTATGCTATGACCAGTCACAAAAGGTCCGTCCCATACATTGCATCACGATCACTATTATATGCCTCATTTGGTCCTAAATATACAGGAAATAGCCAACATTAATTCTTTTAAATTATCTATCTATCTATCTATCCATCTATCTATCTATCTATTTATTTTTTTCAGAACTAGGGATCAAACTCAGGACCTTGCACTTAGCAGGCAGGCACTTGTGCCCCTGAGCTATCTCCCCAGTTCCCAAAATTGAAAAAATAGATTTTTTCCTATTCAGAATTATGTTAGCTGGTGGATTGTCATAGAAGGCTTTTATCAAATGGAGGTAGAGGCCATCTATTCCAATTTCCTGTAGCACTTTGAATATGAATGAGTGTTGGACTTTGTCAAAAGCCTTTTCTGTTTCAACTGAGATGATCTTGTTTTTGGAGTTGGCTCTATTGATATAGTGTATTATGTTTATAGATTTACATATGTTGAAACATCCTTGAGTTCCTGCAATGAATCTTGCCTAGTAATGATGAATAATATTCTAAAATGATTTGTTGTATTCTATTTGCTAGGATTTTATTGAGGATATTTGCATTTATGTTCATGAGAGAGACTGGCCTGTAGTTCTCTTTTTAGGAGATACAAAGTTAAATGTTCTGTTATGCAGGTCTTGCTTTAACTTGCACTTAACCACCCAACAGAAAATTTTAAACGTGAGGCATAAAAAGTAAAGCTAGATTAGTATGTTGGGCTATAAAAGGGTTAAATCAATGGCTTCTGACATTGACATTTCTGCCAATAACCCACTATGATATGGAATACTGGACTATGTATACAATTACTTTTTCTCTACTTCAATGAGAAAAAATTTTTCTATCAATAATGATTAGAAAAATTATCATGTCTACAGCCCATGCTCTAAATAACTACTATGAGGACAACAATATACACTGTGTCAACTATTGGGAATGTACTACAAATGTAATTTGAAATTGTTGCACTGTTATTTCTTATTAAAAGTAATAAAAATAAAAAATAGAACAACATTTCCTTTGCATTGTTTTTGTTTGTAGGCTTAAAAATGTGCACAATACTTGGTGTCTAGGTTTGAAAAAAAGAAACCTAATTAAGTTAGTGTTTACTACTTTGTACATGAAGAAGAGATTTAAGATTGGACAGTCTGAGAAGCATTGCTTATGTTAGGTCACAGATAAGCTAAAAGATTTCAGTGATGCGTGCTCTATAATCTAGAACAAGTGAAAGCTGTTTGAGGCATGTGTCAAGTGCTGATACATTAAATTCTTGAGGTTATCCTTTACTTATAATGTGCAATAGTATTCCATTTCTGTCTTCTCAGAACGTGTTAGGGATGAGGCATATAAATTTACGCATTTAAAACAATAAGAAAGAAGTTCTTTGTCTGAGGGACATTATAATTTCTCCCAATTTATGAGGTTTATTTTTATTCCATCAGTGATTTCTTTTGACATGCATAAACTTTTCAAAAAGATGAGATCTTAATTTCTGATCCTTTAGTATATTTCCTATGCAGCGTGGCTTTTTGTTTATGAACTTTCTACCTAAAACAATGTCTTAAAAATTTCTACCTAATTTCTCCTACAGAATATTTAGTGTTTGAGGTTTTTTTTAAGAGGTTTTTTTTTTTTTTCTTGTTTCAGAACTTTTGTTTGTTTGTTTATTTATTTATTTATTTTTATGGTCAGCTCAGCCTGCCCTGAGGGCAGGGCTGGCACAGCATGTGGTGCCAGGGATGGAACCGCAGTCCCTGCAGCTGCCTAAGCTTTCCTAAGCAAGCGCTTTAGACCACTGAGCCATCCTGCCGGGTCCCTAGTGCTTGAGTTTTAATGTTTAAATATTTGATCCATTCTCATTGTACTTTTCTGCAAGGTGGTAGGCATGGGTCTGTTTTAAGGCTTCAGCATGTGGAAAGCCAGTTTTTCCAGCATCATTTATTAAAGAAAGTACCTTTCTCCCAGGGAACATCTTTTTGTCATTTGTGAAGGACAAGGTGGATGAATGTGTTTGAGGTTGTTTCATTGTTATAATCTGATCCATTGATCCTGAGGTCTGCTTTTTTTATGGCAATACCATGCTGATGTTATCACAGTAACTTTGTAGTATAAGTCAACAAAGGGATCAGGATGTCCCCTGTTTTTTCTTTGTTGCCCAGAATTATTTTGTTGTTCTGGGTCTCTTCTGATTCCAGATGACTTTTGGCAATGTTTTCTCCAGATCCAAGAGGTATATTAATGGAATTTTAATTAGGCTTGTGCTGATTCTGTATAACAATTTTGCAAATACGCCCATCTGTTTCTTTTCTATTTATTTTTTTATTTTTTTAATTTTTATTTTTTTGTCTTTTTGAGACAGGATCTCACTATGCGGTTGAGGCTGGCCTTGAGCTCACTTTTGTAGCCCAGGCTGGTCTAGAACTCGCACCAATCCTGCCTCAGCCTCCCAAGTGCGATCTGTTTCTTGCATGGTAGTTCCTTTCCATTTTTTTGATTCAATACTTTTATCTTTTCCTGTTCTATCTTTTCTATGTCTCCTTTAAATGTGCTGAACAATTCTTTCATGATTTTTGTCATGCCTCTATTTTTTTCACCTGAGCGATTATTATTATTATTATTATTATTTTTATTTATTTTTATTATTATTATTATTATTTTTTTTTTTTTTGTATAGCACTGCCCTTCATCCTTTGGTGTAGAGTTCTGGTGAAGTTATGCGGTTTAGCTCTTAATGAAATTCAGGTCTGGACCAATCAAGTAGGAACTTGTCCAGATGGGCTGGCTGGATCTGGCTTCTTTGCTCGGCTTTTTCCTGCTGTTGCTCTGGGAAGTGAACCCCCTGTGCTCCTGTTGCATGATGTTCAACTCCTGGATTAGCTGGGAGGGTCTGAACACAGCCTCCCTGCAGAAAATTTTGCTGCAGGGTTCCATAAGAGATGCCAGGTCTGGGGTCTGCAAAAGTGCCTACAAGCACCTTTCATTGGACTCTGGGTGGGGAAGTATTCACTGGGTGTAGGCAGGCAGAGAGGTCCCTACCTACACAGGCATGCCATGGTGGCTTTCTGGATGTGTGGGGATCTGGTGGGCACAGACAGGTGGAGAGATCCCTACCTACGCATACCCACTGGGGCAGCTTGAGAAATTATTCTTGTCTGAACTTCTCCACAGCCTGATGAAATTGTTCCTTTACTTGTATGGCTATCATTTCTGAAATTTCAGGTTTGTGACTTCTGAGACTTCTAGCCTATCTGTAAAAAGTTCCTCTATGTAGTCTTCTGGGCTTTTTAGTGGGTTGGCTATAGGTCTGAGACTGTCTTTTGCTCCTGTCTTGATATGTTTCAAGCTTACAATATTCATACAGAATCAGTAGTGATGATAGGGAGATAGGCATGTGTGAGCAAGGTTCTGAGTTCTGTGGGAACAGTGTGAAGGTGAGGGATCAATAAGGCTCCTACTACTAGTGGGAGAGTGCTACATCTTAGCCACAACGTAGCCAAACTATAGTGACAGCTGGGGGAGTGGCTGAGGTATGGCTCCCCTGGTCCCTGTACCAGTCCTATATCCAGCTGACTTTTATGACAGAAGCAGCAGCAGCTGAAGCTCAGCCAAGCTCTGGGAAAGGTCAATTCCAAGACTTTTAGCAAGATTTAAACAGTCACATCATCTCTAAAATTTTCATGCTATAACACACAATTAAACAAACCATTGTTTCATGTGATCTTACTCTGAATCTATCCACCATCCCTGAATACAGATGACCATTGATTTGTTTCTGTCATAATTTTCTCCCTTTTAGAACTTCACATTGATGAAACTTCAGAATTATTTATCACAGCAAAAAGATCATGAACAACTCAGTGCTTTTGCTGTCTGACTAAAAATGTTACTTTGAATGTGTGAACATAAGCCACCAAGTAGACAAAAAAGTCATTTTTTTCTTGGAAAAACATCCTTGTGTGAAAATGCTGGGTCATATGCGAAGTATATGTTTAATTTTATAAGATACTGCCAACATATTTTTGATGAATGAACCAATTTGCATGTGTAAGAATTTCAGTTGTTCTGCAACCTTCTACAAAGACTAGGGACAAGCAATCTTTTACATTTTGTCCATTCAACTATGGTTTGATTAAATTACTATATTTCAATGTTGATTTTCCTAAGTAAATATGTTAAGCATTATCAGGTGTTTGTTTATCATGGTCATATGACAATTATTGGAATATCTTTCCAAATATTATGACTAGTGTTCCATTGGGTTATCTATCTTTCCATCATAAAGTATTGTTCATATACACTAAACACAAGTTTTCAAACAAATAATCTTCCAAAACTTTATCCTAGTCTGTGTTTTTCCTCTTGTTTAGGGATTAGTGTCTTTTGGAGAAGAGAAAAAAACTAATATTCTATTATCTGTGTCTTACTCAACAAATATTCCACAAAGTTAATATTTTATAATATGATTTCTTTCAAAATTTGTATGTTTTAGCTGCTACATTTAGGGCTATGATGACTTAAGAGTTAATGCATGTATAAGGTAAAAAATTATATTTTTTCAACTAATAAAAATATTTGTATGCACCAGAGGCTCAATACATATATTTGTTGTTGTTGTTGTTTTAATTTTATGTACTGGGTACAGGGTCTCACTATGCAGCTTAAACTCATAGTGATCCTCCTGTTTCAGCCTGTCCAGCACTGGGATTGCAGGTGCGCACCACCATGCCTGTCCTAGGTGGCTGGCTTTGTGTGCCCGGGCTGGGGACAGTATGGCATGTGGAACCGGGTATTGAACCCAGCTGCACTTGCCAAGACAGGTCCTTAGACCACTGAACAAACTCCATGGCTCAATACTTTCATTTTTAATTTTAAAAATGATGCATCTCAAACAGATATAGAAGATAAAAGTAGCTTTGGATGAACATGTACTCATCTGAGCCACAGACTGGTTAATCTGAAATATTAACCAATAGGACTGAGAGGATAGTCTAATGAACAAACTATCACAATTACAGTATTTATTCCTCAGTACCTTATTCATTATCTGTTATGTCTACATAGATCACTTCAGTTTGGTTGGTCTCTTCTGTTGTTCTTTCATTCAATCTTATTCTTTCCCATCACTCAACCTTCCTCTTAGGGGTATGAAAAATCCTGGTTCATTTCATTTAGTAAGTGAACAAATCAAAGAACAAATAAAGATATCTCGGGCTTAGAGCTTTAATCTCAGTTTACAGAGATTTGGCTCAAAGGCATAAGTTACTGAGTTAAGTGGCACAAGTGCAGCATGAAGTAAAAAGGCCCAAAACTTTAGAATAAATCTGAAAAAAGTACCTGGAATATTCCCCAATTCTGTTTTTACATAAAGGTTATACAGTTCACTAGATAGAAGAGAGAAAATGAATAAGCTTGTGATATCAAACCATAGCACCTTGGAAGCGTGAACTGCACTGCTGCAGGATACACATCAGCATTCACAAGAAGCGTTTGCACTGATCTCTGAGAATTTAGTGCTGCTGTATTCTATGAGACCTGAGAAAAGCATTTAAAAGTGATACACAGATTTCATAATTATATTCAATTTCTCTCAAGCTAAGGTTCAAGGTCCCTTGATTGCTATGAACTGGATTCTATTCTTAAATCATATTCTTTGCCATACTGTGTGGGTACCTTGGCCATAAAAAAATTATCGCACAAAATACCAAGGCTATTTTTCCTAAAACAACCACACAACAGACAGCTAAATGTCTTAACATTAATCCCCTTCATGTATAGTTCATCAAGCTAAAGCTTTCAGAAATTGCTCGACTGGTATTTATTTGTTAAAGTCCACACACTCGACATCTGAAAATTATTTCTCTATTTTTCTCTATTCTTTCATAACTACAATTTCACTGCTTTAGACAAAAACAAAACAAAGCAGAAAATATGGCTAAGCTACAAATCTGAGAATAACAAATTGAAGTCGGATATATTAAGTGGATTCAGCCCTGGTTTAGTGGCACTTGTGGTGTTTGGTGGTGGCACATACGCAATACATGTATGGAATGAACATGAACTCTGAACATGTGCCATCAAAGCCAACAAAGCATGCCAAGATTATTTTAAAGGTTTCACAGAACAGCATTCAGTGATGATCTGAAGCTTTGTCTCCTGAATACTGTCTGTGGAAGCAGCCAAAAAGAAAGAGGGAGGAGGCCAGTGAGATAGTTCAGTGTACTAAAGTGCCTGCCTAGGCAGGCTTAGACCACCACAGGGACTGCAGTTGGATCCCCAGCACCACATGCCACTCCAGCCCCACCCCCAGGACTGTGGAGCCAATCAGAGTCTGGGCATAGTGGTGCACACCTGTAATCGCAGAACTGGGAAGGCTGAAAGCAGGAGGATCACCATGAGTCCAGTCTTCACAGTGAGTCCTCCAGCAACAACCAAGAATACATTAAAAAAAAAAAAAAAAAAAAAAAAAAAAAAAAAAAAAAAAAAAAAAAAAAAAAAAAAAAAAAAAAAAAAAAAAAAAGAAAGAAAAGAGTAAGCAGCAGGAAAAAGGGCAGAGGTGAGAAGGAGAAAATGAAAAGGAAAGGATTCAAGGAACAAGGAGCTTTAGGAAGGGAGAAGAAGCAGGAGGAGGACAGGAATGGAGTGCCAAAGAAGGGCGATGAGACCTGAACTGGGAAAAACACTCAATTTATCAGACAGTTGTTCTGGGGGAAACCAATGACACCTTCACAGCACACTTGTCTGGGTTGCTTAAAACTGGGTGATTTCAATATCATAGAGCAGAGAAATAGCCCTACAACTCAGAAGAGCAAGGCATACAGTACATTTGGTAGAACTGGAAGCAAAGATTAAAGGACAAGATAGAAAAAAAAATAAAAAAGAAAAAGAACAGCCATTGTTTTCTGAAATTTTTCACATATCAACAAATCAATATTTCATAAATAGGTATTCTTGCTACCTACATTGCAAACTGAGAAGAACTTGACAATACAGTTAATTACTGAAAATGTGGTTTCTTTGAGAGTGATAAGAGAGGCAAAAGAAGCTGATTCTTTTTTTTTTTCTTTTTCCAGTAGGGTTCATTTGGATCTATTTCAGGAAGCTGCCTAACTAACTTTGATTATAAATTCCCTAACAAATTTAAAGTGCCACAAAAGAGGACCTTAGGTGTTAAAGATAGATGTGTGAGTTGAAAAAGTGATTGGAAATCAGAAATGCTTCTTTACATATAAAAATAAAGACATTTACTACTTAATACCTATTATTTATAAGAAGCAGAGTCAACAAAGGGAAATACGATGTTTGTGTCTATAAACACACTACTATCATATATCTTATACAATATTCTCTTTTAAGGAAACTTCTGCCTTCATTTGATTGATTGATTGATTGATTGGTGTCTTTGAGACAAGGTTTCTGCCATGTCATTTAGGTTGGCCTTGCACTCACTATGTATCCCAAGCTGGTTTTGAACTTGCAGCAATTTTCCTGACTAATGGCATTGCAAGAGCACATCGCCACACCAAGCTTCATTAAGTTTATGAAAGGAAATCTTTAATGTTTAGAGAAAACATAACAAAATGGTAGTTCATAATCAAGGAGACATATTCTAGTAGACTTCTCAAACTGCAGGGATAAACCTACATGAACGTGGCTGCCTTCGGTTTTGGTATCATGCTAGGTGAAGATGTGAAGGGATTAAAGCTTTCTTGGTCTCCATCTGGTAGTTGTCAGGGTCACAGACAAAACTGGGAGAAGAGAGGCACTTTGTCACCTAGAGTTCTGTACTGTAAATGCAAATGAATGGTCTTTTGCAGTGTAAGTGTCAGACGTCAGCTTGGATGCTGGGGGAAAGGTACAAGTTGGTGCGCATCATCTATAATTTGGATAGTTAGTTTTAGTGGCAAGTGAGTTACCAATAGGGACTACGAAATGGGAACTTGTTTAAGTTTTACAAAAATTTCATCAAAAAGTATCTTACCTTTTTTAGAGAGGTTCCTTTAATACTTTAACTTTCAGAAAACAGTGGGATAAAAGGAAAAAGAAAAGAATGGGATAATCAGGGCTACAGACATCATCAGATCCAAAGGGAGAAAAAGCGAGGTTGGAAGAAGCCAAGCACTGCTTCCAATGCACCATTTCATACCAAGTAAGTTGTTCTGAACTTCGTTATTTCTTGACCTGTGGAACAGCAATAAAATTCATTCCTATATGTAGGATTATTCTGAAAGTGAAATGAAGTCAGGCCTTAAAATAATCTCATAGATGTAAAGAGTGTATGAAAATGTTACAAATTTTGACTCAAAAAGTAGGTAAAGAATGCAGAAACAAGAGTCAGCTAGTGCTCAAAGAAACAGGAAAAGTGAATAGATTTTTTTTTCCTTCTGAAAATGTTACACAGAAAAGCCCATCATTAATTCTAAGAAATAGCTAGGCATGTTTTTGCAAAGTACTTTCACAACATGCTCAATTATTACTTTGGAGCTCTTCCTAGAGATTAAAATAAATAGATGTGCAACCACCAAACACATTTAAATGTCCTTGTAAAAGCAATAGTTTTCAGATATATCTATGTACATAAGCAGGATGGTTTGGACAACTGTACTGTGCATTTCTGCTGGTCTACAGAAAGAAGCAGTGAAAGCTTTAATTTCTTTTGTCTGCTTTTTAGAATTGTTTGTACTTTTTCTCAGCTTAAATTTATTTTTTATTTTTATTACTTTTTAAAAGAAATAATAATGTGACAGTTTCAAAATGCATTAGTAATACATTCCAATATTTGATACAAAGCATATTGTTGTCCTCCTAATAATTATACAGAGCACAGGGCATAGGTGTTATATGTTTTCAAATTATTATCGGCACAACCAAATTTGTTCTCATTGAATTAAGAGAAAGTAGTTGTATACATAATCCACTGCTTGATAATCACAGTGGGTTATTGGTAAAACTGACAATGTTGGAAGCTGTTGATTTAAGCCTTTCACTGCTCAGCATTCTAATCTAGCTTCTTCCTGCTTCCAATTTTGCATGCATAGATCTGGTAATATGAATAAATGGTTGGAAGATAATGCTATGTGTTAGAACAAATCCTGTGAAATCCATATTACTTGGTTAGCGAAATTCTGCATCACTTGTAATTCTTTCCTGTTATAATTCTAATTTGTAACCTCTTTAAAAAATAGGGCCAGCCAAATAGCTCATTATATTAAAACGCCTTGCAAGCAGGCGCAGGGGCCAGGGGTTCAATCTCTGTGCCTGCAGTGCCAGCCCTGCCCCTGGGGTATGCTGAGACAGCAACTGTGACTGAGTGTGGTGGTGTGTGCCTGTAATCCCAGCTCTTGCAAGGCTGTAAGCAGGCGGATCGCTGAGTTCAATGGAGTAGTGAGACCCTGAACACCTTGTAGACCCGTCCTAAAAATAAAATTAAAAATTAAAAAAGTAATTGACTGAAGCTATATAAATCCCTGTCTATATGAAAAACAGTTAAAAGGCATTAATCATCCATTCAGTAAAAGACAAACAATTTATTCCAAATTTCCTTTAAATGAGGAGCAAGTGTTACCAACGATAATCCTAGAGGAGTTTCCAAGGAAGCATGAGTGGCTGGACCACAAATAGGGGACTAGGAATGCATTCGCCATCAGCTCCTACATCAGAGAGATACAGGCATAAAGAGCCTGCTAGCATAGTGTGGTGGCAGAATCCTCCCAGCGACAGCTGGAAAAAAGAGGAGAAGGGACAGCAGAGCTTCCCCTGCAGCACTCTTATTAGGGTCAAGGAAAGAAGTTTTCTCCTCATTGCAGTAAAAGCAGTATGTTGTAATATGCACACTTTCCGCAGTGAGACATGTTACTGTCTTGTCACAAAAATATATAAACATTCAAATGTATGTGAGGTGGGGTAGTCTCTGAGTTTGAACCTATGTGTGAATCTGTATGAAACAAAATCAGTGTGTAGAAGTGCGTGGCTGTGAGTGTACTGCACGTGTACAGCACATAACTGAGCATGTGGATAGAATTCAGCAAGCTCCTGGACCAGCCAGATAGCTCAACGGATTAAAGAGCCTACACA